>VWYO01006565.1:23798-40078 GCA_013400275.1 Rhadina sibilatrix | reverse complement strand
CCGGCCGGGGGTCCCGGGGTGCGCCCGGGGTCTGCGCAGGGTCCGGGGGTCACACGGGGGAAGCGGCAGAGGCCGTGCCAGCCGGGTGCCTCTCGGGGGAGAGCCCTCGAGGGTCCCAGGGCCCCTCTGACCGCCCGAGAGAGCCCCGCGCTGCTTCCCGCAGTCACCGGAGCAGCTTTCGGCCTTCGGGGGCTTCCTGCCAGCTCTCGAGGTGGCAAAGGGATGATGTTCATGGGGAGAGGGCTCTCCGGCGGCCTCCCATGGCACTGTGGATGGCCTTGTGAAGCAGGTAGGGCAGGAACTGCTCTTGCCGGGGATTAGAAGAGGATGTAATGAAAGAGAATCCCAGAGTGGTTTGGGTGGGAAGGAACCTTCAGGATCATCCAGCCCCACGCCCTGCAATGGCAGGAGCACCTTCCACTGTCCCAGGGTGCTCCAAGCCCCATCCAGCCTGGCCTTGGACACTTCCAGGGATGTGGAACCAAGGCCTCCCCACCCTCACAAGGCAGAATTCCTTCCCAATATTCTGTCTAACCCTGCCCTCTGGCAGTATGAAGCCATTCCTCCGTCTCCTTGTTCGAACTATTTACCAACAAGATTAAAAAAAAACTGGCAATTTTTTCCCTTTTCCTTTTGCCCAGGCTGCAAGCCCATGTGAAAAATTGTGCGAGAAAAAAATTAAGAATTCGGGAGAGGCAAAGTCTGGAATGTCAATGAAATATTTATTGCTTCTGCTAACAGGTTTTTCCTGCATCTGGGAATTAGGACTCTGGGTGGTTAATGGAAGGAATCAGCATACGGGAATCTCCTCAGCAGCTGGTTCCTGCTGTTCCCAGGAAAGGTGATGCATCTGCAAGGTAAAAATGCTGTCCTGAAGCCTGCAGCTTTCCGGGGACTTGGGATGTTTCAGTGTTGAGGGTCTTCCTGTTATGCCCCTGGCATGGGAATGAAAAAATATTTATGAGGAACATTAAAAAAATATTCGTGGTTTCGCAGGTGAATCACGGAGTTCTGGTGGGATTTCTTGTCGCTGTTGGGTGGAGTTTTTTGTGACATCGGCGTTTTCTGCCTCGGACACACGGTGGCGATGGAAATCACCTTTTCCTTCAGAGCTTCGGGCTTTGGAGTGCGAAGTAACCACACGTAGTGTGTCCCCGAGCATGGAAGGATGAAATATTTCTGTTCAATCCCAAATAACCGCTGACGTTTCAAGCGGCCGAGTCTCTAGAGAACGCAGAAACCTTTCTCACAAGCACCAATACTATTTAAACGAAGACGTTCACGTTTAAAACAAGAGCAAACAGAGCCTCGAGGGCTGTCAGTCTTTTGCTTTTTAAAAAGTGATCTGACCTTTCTCTCTGTTCCTTGGCTGCCAGAGTGTGAGCGGTGCCAGGCTGGCAGTGTCACCGACCCCCTCACCCGGGATGATCCGTCCTGTGTTTGCCCTGGGGGTGTCAGCAGAGCCTGCTCAGGAGAGGTGGAACCGGCCCTTGGCGTCACCAAAGGTAAAAACATTTCCCCTGTGTTTTTTGGAGTTTATTAACTAAGGCTAAACTTCCCCTTTTTTTTTTTTTTGAGAAAACGGAGTGGCATGAGTTCACGGTGCACATGCTTGGGAGTCATGGAATGAGAGTAAATATCCGTGTCCAGTTTTGGAGCAGGACAGGAAAAGGATGCGCTCCAAAGCAGAACGCGGTTATGATTCAAAAATTTAAAAGAAAAAAGCTGTTGGAAATTGTGAAACAATTAAAACACAGATTGTTCCTGCCCAGACTCGAATCCCAGAATCGTTTAGGTTGGAAAAGACCTCCCAGATCATCGAGTCCCCTCCGAGCACTGAGTGCCACATCCAGGTATTCCTTGGACAGCTCCAGGGATGGGGACTGCACCACTATTAGTAGTTTAATTTAATGGAATTGTGGAATCTCCAGAGTTGGAAGGGACCCACAGGGATCAGCCCTCACTTTCCTCCAGCTGATCATTCCAAGTGCCCTCAGCCTCTCCTCAGGTGCCTTCCCCTCCAGACCCTTCACCATCTTCATAACCCAAAAATTCTCCTTCCAAATCCGTGCTGGATTTTTAAGGTTAATGCGTTTAACTTGCTCTTTTCCACGTGCTCAGGCCTCTCTTTGCCCTTGAGTGGAAGAGTTGCTGCAGGGTTTCAGTGTGTGAAGCAATCCCTGCCCCAGCAGTGTTTGGACAGCGTTTGTACCTGGATGGATGCGCTGGGCTGGGCAGACAGGCAGAGTGCACAGGTGCAGGTTTTAGCACGCCTGGAGCTCTGGGAACAGCGGCCAGGATGAACTCAGCACCTGTTGTAATCCCCTGGTTTGGTAAGTTCTGTATGTAGTTATTATCAGTGATTTGGGACCAACCCCTCAGTGAGCCAAGCACTCCCCCTCACTCCTGCAGGAGTTGGGATTTAGCACTGGGGATGGTTAACTAACACCCCAAACCCTCCTCTTTGGCTCCTTCATGGAATATTTCAATCAGAGGAAGATTCTTTATGTAAAAGGCACATCTATATCTATGTATTTATGTCTACAGAGGTATAAATAAAAGTGTCCATGCCCCTAAATTTTCCAGATTTAGCCAAAGTGGATGCGAGAATATGGTCTGTTCCCCCAATAATTTTATTAACTACAAAGCCCCAAATGGAATTTTCTGGCTGGGTAATTCCTGCCTGCAGTGGGCACCCATCCCACCACGTGCTCCTAGGTCAGTGTAGTTTCCTGCAGGGTCTCACACCTTCCAGCCACTGCCTTGGTGGAAATTCTCTCTGGTTTGGAACTTCTGGTTTGCACTTCTGTGCAGATCCTTGGGATTCCTGGCACCTCCAGCAGGATCAGCCTGCACAGGTCACCAGCTCCAGCAACATCAGGATTTAAACTTGTGTTACTCCATCTGAATTTCAGCAGCCCTGTAATGCCTCAGAGTTTAAATAAAACACAGAATGTGAAAAAAAGGAAGAGAGGTAGCTCTTTAAACCATTTTCCTTCGACAGAACAAGCAGCTGAAGGTCAAAGACAAGCAGGAGAGGCACTGGCAGTGCCTGGCCCTGCTTCACCGTGTCCTCACCACCTGTTATCAGCTCTGTCCTCCCTGCCTGTGCCAAGGCGGGGACAGGGCAGTGCCCCGAGCCACGCGGGGACCTCGTGCACAGGGCCCGGGCTGGGGTCTCCACACTGCCTTCATGGGTCTGGGGGGACACACGGTGTCACCTGGTCCCACCTCCCTGCTGAAGGAGGGTCATGGCACAGCACAGGGCACAGGGCTGCCTGCAGACCATTCTGGAATACCTCCAGTGAGGACGCTGCCTGGTCTCTGTTCCCGTGCACCATCACCTGCACAGGAAGGAGGTTCTCCCTCACGTTCAGGTGGAACTTTGTGTGCATCACTTCCTGCCTGTTTTCTCTTGTGCTGTTGCTGGGCACAACCCGGTCCAGCTTGGCACTGCCACCATGGATAGCGATGGGCATTGACGAGGTCCCTTCGGTCCCCCCTTGTCGAGGCTGAGCAGGCCCAGCCCTCTCGGCCTTCCCTCCCGGGAGCGCTGCTGCCGCCCCCGGCGCGGCGCGGCTCCCGGCGCTCCCGGCTGTCCCGGGGGTCGCGGGTTCGAGCCCNGGCCGGGCCGGGCCGTGCCGTGCTTTGCCGAGCCGTGCCGGCGGGAGATGGCGGCATGCCGAGCCGAGGCAGCTCGGGCTGAGCGGAGCAGCGCTGGGCCGAGCTGAGCCGGGGACGGGCGGGGGTCTCCCGGGCCGGAGCCGCCCCTGCCCGCCGGAGGAGCCGCCGCCCGCTTCCCTCCCGGTACCACGCGCTCCGTCCGGGCCAGCGCGGGCCGTGCCGCCCCCGCAGCCGCCGGTCCCGTCGCTGGCGTGGCCTCGGCGGTCCCCCCGTACCCTGAAACAAACAGCACGTGGGCGGCGGCGAGTCCGGCACCGAGCACCCCGGGGGCTGGAGCTCCGCGGCTGGAGCCCGGGGTATCCCTCCTCCATCTCATCCTTCTGCTGTCCCGGGGGGAATTTCTGGATCCTCGGCAAGAGTTTGGGTCTGGTTCTGCCGAGGGACTGAGAGCAGCCCTGAGATGCTCAAAACCAGCGAAGTTTTAAAGGCAGATTGGCAGAGCAAACCAAATTATTGTTCTTGCTCCTCCCTTCTCCTAAATATTCTTGAAGAAGTTTAAAATGAGAAGAAGTACTGTGTTAGAAAGTGTCCGGAGTGTGAGTGGAGTCTGTTCCAGTTTAGCAGGCAGGAAATATTCAGCAGACTGTTTAAGGGATGCCAAAATCTCTCAAAGACAGTGGGATTTAGACAGTCTCTGGTGTTTTAGCTGGGATAGCTGTAAATACAGGCTCTTATTTCGGTCTCTATAGAGGTTTAGGCTGGATAATAGGAAACAGTTCTTTCCCCGGAGGGTGCTGGGCAGTGCCCAGGCTCCCCAGGGAATGGGCACGGCCTGAGGCTGCCAGAGCTGCAGGAGCCTTTGGGCAGCACTGCCAGGGATGCCCAGGCTGGGATTGTTGGGGTGTCTGGGAACCAGACTGGTTAATCCTTATGTGTCCCTTCCAACTCAGGATATTCCATGGTTCTGTGATTCTACATCCACAGGTGGAAAGTCCTAGGTAGTTGTTTTTCTCCCAATATCCAGCCTAACCCTGCCCTGGCACAGCTCCAGCCCTTCCTTCTGTCCCAGGGAGCAGAAATTGGAGCAGCAGCCCTGGTGAGTGTCCCGTCAGTCTGCTCCAGCTGAACAAACCCAGTGCCCTCCTCCTGAGGCCCCTCCAGACCCTTCCCCATCCTCATGTCCCTCCTTTGGACACTCCCCATCAGCTTTGGATCTTGCTTGGGCTCCACACCCCCCAGCAGCAGCGCGCAGCGGACGCGGCGGTGGTGAGGAGCCTTTCCTCCAGGTGAGGAGCCTTTCCTCCAGGTGAGGAGCCTTTCCTTTCCTGCAGCACCTCTGGGGATGTTTGGTGTGTGCCAGGCCCTTTTGGGCCAGCATTGGTGAGGAGCTTTTCCTTTCCTCCAGCACCTCGGGGGGTGTTTGGTGTGTGCCAGGCCCTTTTGGGCCAGCGTTGGTGAGGAGCCTTTCCTCCAGATGAGGAGCCTTTTCTTTCCTCCAGCACCTCTGGGGATGTTTGGTGTGTGCCAGGCCCTTTTGGGCCAGTTTTGGTGAGGAGCCTTTTCTTTCCTGCAGCACCCCCGGGGGTGTTCAGTGTGTGCCAGGCCCTTTTGGGCCAGTTTTGGTGAGGAGCCTTTCCTTTCCTGCAGCACCCCCGGGGGTGTTCGGTGTGTGCCAGGCCCGTTGGGGCCGGCAGTGAGGCAATGCCCAATGATTAACCAGGAGGCAGGCTCAGGTGAGGCAGGCTCAGGTGGGGCTGCGTGGGGGCGTTAAAACAGCGCGGCCAGGGAGCCAGCGAGGCTCTTCAGAGCTGGGAACCCTCTGGGGCAGGAACCATCCCTTCTCTCCCGACCTGGAACTCCCCCCCCAGCCCTGGTATAGGTGAGCACGCTGCTGCTTTTTCTGTGGTCGGGAGAAGCGACGCTGGTTTAATTTGGCTTTACTGTTTTTTTTTTTTTTTTTTTTTTTTTTTTTTTTTTTTTTTTTTTTTTTTTTTTTTTTTTTTTGCACCGTTGTTTGCTGTGTTTCTCCAGGTAGGGCTGTGAGAGCACAAATCCATTTCGTCACTTTAAAGTGATTCACGTTGATCAGCAACGCCGCGGCTCCCTGGGCTTTAATCAGGAGACATTTGAATGCAATTAGTTTAATCAATTTCCTTTTTATATGCCATATCAATATGGTAGAAGTGTTACTCTGATTCTTTGGAAGAGCCCATTGAAATACTGATGCCCTCTTCAGTTGTGGGTTTGTGTTCAGAATGGGATTGTTTAGAGAAAAATAGGAAACTTTAATTTCCACCTGTTATTGCCCAAGTTTCATGACTGGGCGTATTTTACAACATTGAAAGTGATTTTAAAGTGAAGCTGTTATAAAACTTCTAAAGTCTGCTATTCTTACAAGTGCATTTCACTGTCAAGCCAAAGATGTGACTGCTGGTAGCAGCAGAGCTGTGGAGGAGTGAAGTGGGGTTTGTTTCACCTGAGGCAAAACCAGACACGACACTTTCTGGGTTTGGCTTGCAGAGTTTTCATTGCTGGTAGCACGGACACGATTTGGGTGTTAAGTGCCTGGAGACCTGCAGGGCTGGGAGCTGGAGCTGATTTCCCTGGGAGAGGGGAACACAGTGAGGCTCAGTCTGTGTAGATCCAGCTGTGCCTAAATGTATTCCTGCATCTGAGCGGGCTCAGTGCTGCTCCCTGTCCTTGCATCCTCACAGGGCCGACCTCTCAATCTCCATCCTTCCATAACCTGAAGGTTTTTCTCGGTCTCTGCAGGAGTTACCTGTTGGACAGGCCTTTGGCACCTGCAGAAGGAGTGCAGGGGCTGTGCACAGCTGAGGATCTGGGTAGTTTGGGGTTGTAGGATCTGGCTCAGCATTACTGAGACGAGCAGCACACGTGCAGTGGTTCATGGCACGTGGATTTATTTTGGTGCTCAGCTGAGTTCGAGGTGCTTGTGTAAAAATGGAGCTGTGGCAGTTGCGTTTCAGAGAGCCAATACAATATACAGAGGTGCATAAATATAGCCCTTTATTTGTATATGTATGACACACTCCTTTATTTGTGTATACATATAACATCCACCTTTATTTGTGGGTGTGTAACATACCTCTGTGTTTGTATATATATATGAAATATACCTCTGCCTGTATAGGTAATACAACTGTATTTATAAAAGATACCTCTGTGTGTATAAATAATACAACTATATTTATAAAAGATACCTCTATAGGTGTATAGATAATTTATTTATAAAAGATACCTCTATATATGTATAGATAATATAAGCGTATTTTTGTGAATGTAACGCACCTCTATATTTATATGTAATTCACCTCTATAGTTTTATATATATATATAATTTACCTTTTTATTTCTATATATGCAATATACCAGTGCACAGCCTTGTGCATTCCATTCACTGAAACCCCGAGGCTTCGGTGAGGAGACCTCTGAGAGAGTCCCTGTGTAATTTAGCCCCAGACAATGGTGGAATTAATTTAAATATGAACGAGGACTCTCGATGTGCTGAGAACAGGCCGCGCTTATCACTCCAGCACAGCGCTGATTGCACAACTCCTGCCCGTGGGATTGGGCTCCCAGGGCTTGGAAGTGCCTTGGGAAATGGACCTGAGTGGGGTTTCGTGGATAACAACTGGGGTTTTTTGGAGCTGAATTGGACAAACAAGGTGTTGGAGTGAAGCTGTGTGAGCGTGGCAGTGCCTGGCCTTGGGTGGGTGGTTTCTCATGGAATATTTGAGTGAAACGCTTCACTTCCTGTTCCTCTGCTTCCAAAAAATATGGAAAAAAAATCCTCGAAACTTGCTTATTAATCTATTAGTTATTGAAATTAGAAAAGGTTTTTCTTCAATGAAGTGGGGTTGAAGTTAGTTTGGCTGCGTCCCAGCCTCTTCAGCGCTGGTGATTGTGCCAACAGTAAATCTGTCTGGATGAAAATCTTTAGGAGTGATCTGATGCCAGGATAAATATCCACGTAAATACTGTCTGCATCTTTTTATGCACAAACAAAATTGGATTTGTGCTGTCTGAGGACCTCAGGTGAAGAAATCTCCCCTGCACGGTTTAGCTTGCACATCACAGGTGGGCTGGGAAACTTTCTGGTCATCCTTCCCCTTCTTCTCACCTCTACCCTCAAAAAAGGGGTTTTTTAATGCTTTTAATGTCCATGTCAGACAGATTTTTGTGGCCTTTCAGTTATAAAATGGTTAATGATGCCTCTGTCAAATGAAGTGCCCGTGGCCCCAGGGCAACTGGAGTTTGTGGGAGGAGTGATGTCAACACAGGACTCGATCTAAATAATTCAGTCAAGTACATTCATGGCAAAGGTGCATGAGCCAGTTGGATGAGTTTTTAGTTCTCAGTTACTGATGGGAAGCGGGAGTGTGGTGCTTAGGGATTGCCCTGGCTGTAAATGCTTGTCTGGGCCCTCATTAATGGCCCCATCATGTCCCATTTGTGTGACACCAGAGTCGATTGTGCTGCATCCTTGTGCTCGGCATAAGTAATTAGCAGGGCTGATGAGGTTTTCACTGGGATTCACTCCTTGGGATTCAGCTGGAATCAGCCAGCCAGGTGCAGAAGGTGACAGAAAAGGTTTGATAGGAGTAGGCAGTGCTGGCACAACCCGCTGTTCCTTTTAGGAACAGAGCTGGCAGGTGGGACGGTCAGGAAGGTTCCAGAAGGATGGACCAGCAGGAGGTGCCACGCTGGACCTGGGCACTGCAGGTTTAGCTCCTGGGTTAATCTGTACCTGCAGCAAGCGAGCCAGTCTGTGGTGTCCCTGTGGTTTTTTTGGGACAGTTTTGATGGTTTAAACGGGAAAACCCACATGGAATATGCTTCATTATAACCCTAACGCTTACTTCCTAATTCTTTTCTTTTCCAGTTCGTTTTGGAAGTGGCTCACTGCTCAGATTGCACGGATATCAAGAGGTTAGTGCATTCCTCATTTCCTAATGATGTCTTTCAGCTGGGTGCAGTTGTCATGTAAGTCAGCAGCAAAGTCAGGCAGAGCAGAGAGTCTCAAATGTCTATTCCCCATCCCACCCTTGTGCTGTGGGGTGTTCCTTTGCTTTCCACATCTCTCGTGGCTCCTTCTCAGTTGAAATTTTTTGGTTTTGATTTTTAAGAAAATGCTTTCATTCCCTGCTGGAGTACTGGAAAAGACCCATCCCTGGAAGTGTCCAAGGCCAGGAGCAGCCTGGACTGGTGGAAGGTGTCCCTGCCCATAGCAGGGGTTGGGATGAGATGAGATTTGAGCTCCCTTCCAACCTAAACCAGTCAGGGATTCTCTGAACCTGTGGTTTTTGGTTCTCAGAGTTCCCTGCCTTTGTGTGTAGGTTTTGGGTCTGGTGTGTGGGTTTTTTTGGTGTTTTTTTCTCCTTTAAGTGACTCCTGCAGCTTTGCTTGAGGCAGGAGGTTGTGCAGCTTGTGAATCTCAGAGTCCCTGTGCAAACAGGGGAGTCAGTGCTCAGGGCAGAACTGCTTTTGATCGTGGGCTCAGGATTCAGCTGTGACCTTTTAACACTGCATTTCCCATCAGTGAGCCTTGCTTTAATCCTCCAAGGGCAGGTATTCACCTCAGGTGTGGTTTTTTTCCCTTTCCTTTGCACCTTACAGTGTTGAGAGCCCAGTTTGAGGGAGCCATGGAGGAGTCTTCTGAAGCCAACAAAGCCCTGGATGCCAACGCTCACTCCCGCTTCATCATTGGCTCCGTGTCAGAGGATAACTCCGAAGATGAGACCAGCTCCTTGGTCAAACTGGATCTGCTGGAGGAGAAGGAGAGGTCTTTGTCCCCTGCCTCCGTCTGCTCCGATTCCCTCTCGGACCTGGGGCTTCCCAACGCTCAGGATGGCCTGGCCAGCCATATGAGGTATGGCTGAGTACTTCTCCAGTCTTTTTACCCTGTCGTTTCCAAAGAGAAGCCAAGCCAAAGGTTCAGCTTTATACCCGTGTTTGGCTTCAAATGTTTTTGTTGTGCTGAGACACGCTCCTGCGTTCTGTTTGTAAATGACCTCTTGTTTGTTTATCTGTAACAAACCCTTCCATTTTCTTTGGTTTTAGTGAGATATTTGTGCCTAAATTCCTTAAGCGCCTTGCCTGTCTTGTCCTGGCTTTCAGAAAATGGAAGTGTCTTCCCTGACATGTTTAAAGTTTTCACTCGCGTGTGGTTTTTCTGTTTGTTGAGAGCAAGGACAATATTTGCTTATTTTGCCTTTGCATGGGATTTGCTGCTTTAAATGTAGCCAAAGAATTGGCAGTGGGCAGGATTGGTGGCTCCATGCTGGAATTTTTTTGGTTTGGCTGGGGAAAATTGTGATGGTTGTAGGAAAGATTGGAGTCCTGCAGTGTGGTGGTAAACCAAGATTTAATGTGGTCGCTGCTGCCTGAGCTCAGGGTTGGTCTCAGGGCTGCCCCACTCCTGGTTCTTTGTCAGTGAGCTGGGCTGTTGAGGTTGTGGTGTTTCCTTGTCCAGAGGTCCCTTTGTTTTTAGGTGTTGTTGATTTGCATTCCAGTAGGAATGCATTGTTGGATTTTCCCTCTTGTAGCTGGGCACTTTTCATGTACAGATCACAGTCTCTGTGCCTGGTCAGTCTTGCCTCACTCTCCCATGTATCCTTCATTTGTTTGCCATATTCCAGGAGGTCTGCTCTTTCTGCCTGTGCCATCCCATTCCAGGAACACCCAGGACAGTGTGAATCCCACTCCAGTTTCTGCTGGACAGTCCCTCACTGCCTTCTCTGTGTTGCTCTTGAAGGAATGCTTGACTCCAGAAAGGTTTACTGACCAGTGGGAGATATTTACACAACCAGCTAATCCTTGTTCTCCTGTTTCACTGGTTTCTTTGCTTGTGCAGGTTAAGGAATTGTAATCCCTCCTTTTTTTTTTTTTTTGGTGGCTTCCTTCCCACTTGAGGGAGAAGCCTCTGGGGGCACCCAGTCCCAGGTTGGGGCAGAAGGGGGACATTGGTCTGTGCTTGACAGAGCTGTCGTGGTCAGCCAGCTGGCACTTTCACAACTGATGCAAAACCTTTAAGCAAATTTACAGAGGGTTACCTTTCCAGAGCCTGCCAGCTGCAATGATTTGGCAGCACAAAAGGTAATATTGAAGCAGGAAACTGTAACTATATATATATATCTTAGGAACAGAAGAAATTGGATGAGCACCTAACCACAAGTGTGTAAATGGACATCAGAGCAAGAAACTTCTAGGACAGTGCCTGGCACCAGAGAGCCCCAGTGCAATAGGTGTGCAACCTTGAGCACCTCTGTTGTAACCTGCTTACTTTGGCAGTCCCTTTGGGGAGCACTTTTGAGTTAAATTGGACAGAAATGCCAATTCAAATAGAAAAGTTACAGCATTATGGGCTGTTTTTCTAAGATAAACTCAGATGGGTTAAAAAACTTTTCAGGATGATTGTCCCTTGCATCAGGAGATTTCTAAATCATGTTTACAGATGGAGAAACTGAGACAAAGACAACAGCAAAGACAAGTTCAACAACTTGCCTGGAGTCACTCTGTGACAGTCACTTAATGGAACAGAGGTGCTGTTGCTTCCAGCTTCCTTTGGGTGATCACAAAGGTACCACACTCTGTAAAGTGATAGAGGTAAATTCACAGGCAGTTCTGTACACTTTGACACAAGGTGCAGGTCCAAGGGAGCATATCTTTTGGAAGAAGTTGCCAAAAATCTTTCCAGTTGCTGGTGATTTTCCCACAGGATTAAAATAGAGATGGCTTGTGTTTGAGGCGAGGGGCTTTGCTGCAGAGCAGTTCTCAGGGAGCAATTATGATTAAAATGCAGGGTTTACTCAGCTGCCAAAAGGGTTTGTGAGGCAGGTTTGTGTGACCTTACTGATCTTGTGAAGTGTTTATGCTGTTGCTAAAGGCATTCTTGCTGGGACAGGTTGTGCACTATGGGCTCTCCTGCCACTGGACATCCACAGAGACCTTCAGTTGTGCCAGCTGGCTGCTGCTCTGGGGGCTTGAGAAAGCCACACTCTGAGAATGAGCTTTAAATTGCTGTGTGGGTCATCAGTGCCTGAAAATTGGTGTGTGGGGACAGTACCCACACAGACTGAGTGTTCAGAGGGTCTTGGTTGAGTTTTGCACCTTTAAGTAATAAAACTGAGCCTGCCATTTTCCTTTTTTTCTGCCTGTGTTGTCTCAGTTCAAAAGTTTCCATCAGCTCTTCCAGCCAGTCCTGCTGGGGTACAGTTTTCCTTGTAGTGAGCTGTTAGAGAGTTGCTGTGCTCCTTTCTGAAGTTCTAGTGGCAGATTAAGTAACTCCTCCATAAATGCCACTTGGAAAGTACTTTGGGCCCATCTGTTTTGTTTAATAAATTGTTGCTGATTATTGCTCATTTTCATTTCTAGCTTCCGAGATGGTATCTTGTGTCAAATTCTTGTTTAAAATAGAACAAAACCTGGATGTCTCCTGGTATTTGTACATCAGGGCTCTGGTTTCATAAGCAGTGACATGGGTGCACAGAGTCACCTGACAATCCACTTGTATCAGCTGAAAGCCAAATTTTTGGATGGAGTTCAGCTGTTACCTCATATGAAGCCCACAGAGTTTAGCTCGTTGCTCCTAACACTGGTTGGACTTCCCAGTGTATTGTCCCAATAAATTATGGGGATGCTTAAGCAGAACTAATCATCTGCTAAAGGAAATTTGGACAAATGCCTCAATTTTAGCCTGGACAGTAGTGGTTGGGCATGCCCAGCCTGGCACTGGGACAAGGTGCCTGCTTAGAAACCAGCCCCAGAGCGACTGCAGTGAGTCCTGAACGGAATGAAAGATCCTTTTGAGCCTCTTCTGAATGTAAAAAAAAAAAAAAATCCCTTTCCAGCCCAGCAGTTAGTGGCTGGGAGGTTGCACTGTGGGGCATTGATGCTGTGAAGCTGTTGGTGCTGCTGTGGTTTCAGCCCAGCTGTGGGCAGGGAGGTACAAATGTGCTGTGGGGTCTGCGGGCCCCGGGGCTGCTCCACAAAGGGTTTCTCTCTGCTGCACAGAGTGTCCTTGCTGCTCCAGGCTGTCTGCAGGGTCCTGCTGTGGGGCCTGGTGCTCCTCTGGCTCTGCCTGTGCTGTCAGGTGGTGCTGGAGGTTCTGTGTGCAAGGAACACCTTCCTCTATCCCAGCCTGGCCGTGGACGCTTCCAGGGATGGGGCAGCCACAGCTTCTCTAAGCAACCTGTGCCAAGCCCTCACCACCCTCACAGGGAATCATTTCTGCCCAGCTTCTAATCCAAACCTGCCCTCCTTCAGCTTAAGGCCATGAACTTCATCCACGTGGAGTGAAAAGCTGACTTCCTCCTCTCTCTGTTGAAAGAAAAGGAGGTGGTTTGGACTCGTGGCTGTGCCTGGCTGTACTGATAACGTGGGAATTACAACTTTCCTTCCCTGGAAGGCACTCTGCTTCCTGAACAAACACACTCTATACCTCTGCATGTCCCTCAGAAGTTGCATTCTTATTTTGGTGTTATTTTTACTCCCTTTAACCTCAGTTAACAGAGGAAATGTCCTCTCTAAATTCAGTCATCTGTTGGGAGGTTTTGCAGAGCTTCCCTGACTGAGATTCTCAGCATCTCCCACGTGCTCACTTATCTGACCTTCTTAACTGAAAGATAAGGAATCTCTTAATTTGGGTAAATTTACTGTGAGACTCCCCCAGCTACCCCCTAGCTCTGCTGTTAAAAGGTCCATTCTCACATTCCTGCAGATCAGATCTGTTCAACACTTGAACTTTGCCAAAGAGCACGGGGAGGGCTCCCTGCCAGGGACTCCAATTCCACTCCACTCTCTGGTGCAGAACTATCTTGTGCTGTTGTTGTTGTTGTTCACTTTTATCTTGGTGCCAGGGCTTGACCTGGACAGCGTTGGGCTGTTTGCTGCTCCAGGAGCATGTGGAATTTTATACTTCCTGAGGATGTAAAGTTGGTACTTTGTAGGCTTAGGAACTGCAGTATGGATGTTAATTTGAGTTAAACTTGGCTGTTTGTTTGGATTGATGTTTGGATTCAGCGGGTGTTTTGAGTGTCAAGGTGTTGCTTTTGGACTTGCAGGGAACCTTGGTGATTTGGGCTGTGTGTCCTGGGAGTGGTCCTGTTCCAAGTGCACCTGGCATGGCAGATAAACAGCCAGGTGTGTGGTTAGGAAAAGGAACTTCTGGCAAACTGTTGGCACTTGGTTATTTTGGGAAGAATCCTGGCAGCTTGTACCCATTTGGGCTCTGTAAAAGTTCCTGCTTTGGGCTAAAGACCTGCCTGGACTGATGCTGGAATTCTGTGTTAGCATGAACAGAAGTTATTTACCAGGCAGTGCAGAGAGGGCTGGTTTTGTTCTGTTGCATCCTTTATTTGATTTCTTGAAATCCTGAGGCTCAATTCATGGTCAGAGCTGAGTCAAGTTTCATTTGTTTGGACCTCCAGGTGAAGCCCTGGTTTTGACAGTGTCTGTGTTCAAGCCAATTGTGGCTCTTTCAAACAGGGGCAAAGCTGTCTTTGACAGAGTGCAGACTGCTGCCTCCAGTGCCTGAGGCATAGGGAACCATTTATTCCAGCTGTGGAATTCTGCATCCCTTGCTGGACAGCATTTCTGCTTGTTCCTCCCCTCTGCCTTCCTGTGAGATGGGATGCAAGGGCAGAGCTAAAACCGGAGCAGATCTTAGGGAGGCTTCAGCTGCCTGAGCCTTATCACCCGGCTGGAATATGTGCTCTCATCGTATTTCCAAAACACAGAGCCCACATGGATGGGGAGAGCTGCCCTTTCCACACCCTTCCCAGGCCACATCCAGAGGGAAGCAATCCCCAGCCCTTTCTCCAGTGTGTGTGTGTGTGTGTGTGTGTGTGCTGCAGTCTGCTCCAGGCTGCCTCCCACAGCAGGCAGCTCATGCATCCCTGCCTCTGGAATACCTGGGAACGTCACCCACAGCCCCTGGCATGTGGCAGTGCTGGGATCAGTGCTGGGATCAGTGCCGGCTCCTGGCTGGGATGTGCCTCAGGTACGTGTCCCTGAGGAATGATTTTTTTTTTTCCCTGCAGGCTGCACGGGGGAGCAGGCGCAGCCTTTCCCTTTGTCTGAGGGCGCCGAGCAGGGGGTGGATTCCCTGGGATTGGCGGGGTTTGGGGAGTGCTGCCTGCAGGAATTGAGCTCTGTGTGTGTTGGACGGGCAGCCCTGCATCAGTGACACATCCTTGTGCAGCTCCTTCTCGTAGGGAATGCTGCAGCAGATCGTGGCCATTGATTTCCCAGCAGCGAGTTCAGCTGGCAGAGTATTTTTAGCCAATGCTGGAGCTGCTCCTCTGGGTGTGCTCCTCCAGCAGCAAATCCTGGCCATGCCTCCCCCAGCAGTGGGTTCAGCTGGTGGAAGGCACAGGGAACGTTTCTGATGTGCCACGTTAAGCTGTGTGTGGATTTGTTTCCTTGCAGTTCAGACTGGGGGCTGTGGGTGGGGTTTTGGGGAATGAATTAAATGGGGAATTTGTGGAGTACCTGCTGATTGGCAGTTTGGGATGCTTTTCCAAGAGGAACAAAGGCTGGCAAGTGAAAGGCCTTGAGTTCTGGGGTAGATACACGGCATTGGGGTGTTCCTGTTGGTTAAACTCTGTTCTCTCTCAGACCCCTTGGCTCTGCTGAGGTTTGTGTGCAGGGTGAGGCTGCCCTCGCCCCCCACAGCGTGTTGCTGTCCCTGCATGTGCCTGGAACTGGCACACACAAAGACATAAATTGCAATTTTGGGGGTAGAGGCAGGATAAGGAAGGGCAGTGACTGCAGCAATGGTGGTAAAACCTGCACTTGGCACTGCTGCTGCCCCTCACCGTGCCACCTGTCCTGGCCTCAGCCCCCTGGCCCTGCAGGGAGGTCACCTCCTGTCACCAGGGTAACGTGGCACCTCTCCCCTGGGTACTTGTTCCTTTTTTGAGTGATCCCCTCCTGGCTGGCTGCATTCTGGGACTCTGTGCCCCAAATCAAAGCTGTGCTGCCTGGCTATGGCCCTGCACTAGGACAGACCCCAGTATCCTCCAATTTAAAAATTTCCAGCTGCTGTGCCTAGTTCCAGTGCAGGTTTTATCATCAGGGCATTGCTGCAGTCACTGCCTTTCCTTATCCTGCCTCTACCCCCAAAATTGCAATTTATGTCTTTGTGTGTGCAGGGCCAGGAGTTGGACTTTGAGGATCCTTGTGGGTCCCTTCCATCTCAGGATGTTCCATGATTCTGGTACTGAGTAAATAAACATTTTTCCTTCCTTCAGTGGTGTTACTGGACCCTTCCATTCTGTAACACTCTGCTTTGGACTTTGAGGATCCTTGTGGCACATGGAGTGATCTCATCTCCATCTTACTGGTGGGAAACAGGCACAGAAAACTGAAGTGACATGTCCAGGGTCTCCCAGCTCCCAGGCTGGTGTCCAGTTTGATCTGCCAGCTTTGCCACACCGTGGCTGTGTGCCTGCACAAGCTGCCTCTGACATTCCTCTCTGCAGCCCTGGGAGCACTGTCCCTGTCACCTCCCCACCCCTCCTGAAAATCCCATATTGAATCCTAGAAGGGGACTGAATTCCTGGGGTTCTAGAGCCCTGGCAGAGCCTGCCTGTGCTCCTGGAGCAGGATCCCTGTGGGTGCTGCTGGAGGACATG
>VWYO01006565.1:0-23643 GCA_013400275.1 Rhadina sibilatrix | reverse complement strand
GGGTGCTGCTGGAGGACATGAGGAGCTGTCCCTGTCACCTCCCCACCCCTCCTGAAAAAATCCTATATTGAATCCTACAATCCTAGAAGGGGACTGAATTCCTGGGGTTGCAGAGCCCACAGCTGGGGATGTGCTCCTGGAGCAGCATCGCTGTGGGTGCTGCATCCCTGTGGGTGCTGCTGGAGGATGTGGGGGAGCTGTCTCTGTCATCCCTCCTGAAAATCCCATAAGAAATCTTAGAAGGGGACTGAATTCCTGGGGTCGCAGAGCCCGGAGCTGGGGATGCGCTCCTGGAGCAGGATGGATGTGGGGAGCTGTTGCTGTCACCTGCCCACCTCTCCTGAAAATCCCATATGAAATCCTACAGGGGGACTGAATTCCTGGGGTCGCAGAGCCTGGAGCTGCGTCCCCGTGGGCGCTGCGGCCCCGTGGGCGCTGCGGCCCCGTGGGCGCTGCGGCCCCGTGGGCGCTGCGGCCCCGTGGGCGCTGCGGCCCCGTGGGCGCTGCGGCCCCGTGGGCGCTGCGGCCCCGTGGGCGCTGCATCCCCGTGGGTGCAGCCGGAGGAGCCGGGGGGCTGTGCTGCCCCCGTGCCCCCGTTTGGGCGCTGTTCCCCGGGCTGCCGTGGCCGGGAGCGGCCGCCGTGCCGGCGCTGCAAAGCCCGCTGGTTACGTAACCTGTGGCTGCCGCCGTCCCTGCGCTGCTCCGGGTGACAGCGAGGGAGGCTGGTCCCCTCTGCTGCGTCACCGCCGGGGTGACACTGCCGGGGGGTGAGGGGGGGAGCCGGGGACAAAGGTTAGGAGATCTGGAGCGGCAGGCAGAGGCTCCGCGGCTCCTCCTGGAGCTGCAGAGTTGGCAGGATTGAGGAGCGCCGAGCCGCAGAGAGGAGCCGCGGGCAAGCCCGAAATCCGTCGGTTGCTGCGCTCAGACAGCATGGAGGATTCTGCAGAGCAGAGCCAGGAGATGAGGTACCACATGCTGCAAAGGTAGGAATCACAGGGGTGCCGCTGGCCCCCTGCCTGGGCTCTGTGCTGGAGGTGCCCACTGAGCTTTTGGGGTTCATTTTGTCCCTCTGGACCCTGGCAGAGCCCGTGGGCTCTCCCTGCGTGCAGCCTGTGACAAAGATGCAGCTCAGCTGGGGGGTCAGGGTTCTGCACAACTTCTGCCCCCTGTGAGCTCTGAAGGGTAGGGAAGCGTTTTGAAAATTCCTCCATCACAAAACATGGCAGTTGTGATTAATAGAGATGGTAGTCATTAACTCAGCTTTTATTCTGTTTTGTTGAGAGCTCTGTGCGTTCTTCCTCCCTGTCCAGCTTCTACCTCATCTTATCCTGCAAAAAAACCCACCCAACTCTTCTGTTTTGATTACAATGTGCTAATTGATAAGTAAAGTTAATGTTCTTGGCATGCTCACAAGTCAAACTGTAGTTGCTTATGTCCAAGTGCTTGTTGTATCCTGGATGGTGAACCTCAGGCTTTATTGACATTGTGCCTGTAGCAGTATCTTTGTGTGCAGCAATTTCTTGGTGGGACAGTTCATATTTAAACATGTTCACAAATTCTCTCCTTGGGATTTTCATCTCTTCTTATTTTTGTTGAGACTGCTCTCAGTAAACCTGTAATGCATAAGCCTCATTCACTCCTTGGACTGTGCTCCTTCTTTGCCAGGAAGACTCTGACCCCAAAATGCACAAATTTGGTGGAAATTCAACCTTAATGACACGTTTGCTCTCTTTCTTGCCTGCTGGCACCTGTCCTTGTATTCCCAGGCTGAGTTCACAGCAGTGTGAGAACTTTTGCTCACAGGGACACGTTCTGAGTTTGGTGACAATGTCTGGAAGTGCAGCTGACTGGAAGAAGGGAAAGTAGGAGGGGAGGAACCTATGCACACAGAGCTTGTTCTTTGCCTTTCTCTGGCTGTCAGCTCCCTGCTCTTCTCTGAGATAAGATCCTCGACTGGATGGAGTTGGTCTGACCTAGCACAGCCACTTCTGTGTCCCAGAATGTCACTGGCAGTGGCAGTGTTGGTACTGTGCTCCTGGTGAAGGAGGGTCTGTGATCCACGTGGGGAGATCTTCATGGGCCATAAGGTGTTTCTGAGGGAATGTGAGGGGGAATCTCTGTGTGTTCCCTGGCCAGGCCCCTGGAACAGAGCTCATTCCAGCAGGGATGCTCCAGCCCTGCCCTGGGGCAGGTGCCACTCTCGGGCTCCCTGGCTTTGATAGTAAAAGGAGCTCTGTAGAGGTGCCTTGGCTTCTCCTGGCCTTGCTTTTCTCTTTGTGCCCTCCCCCAGCAGTTCCAGTTGCTCCCTACTGCGTCCCATCCCATTCCCAGTGGAGTTACTCAATGGAGCAGCCCTTCAGCAGCTGATTAGGCCAGAGGTTCCATCCAGAGGCTCCTGGGCACAGATCTGCCAGTGACCAGCACCGACCCTTTGGTGCTCTTGGGGCTCTCCAAGGCTCTGAGCTGAGCTTCCCAATCTTCCCTCCTGCAGAAGGGTTCTGTGATGCTGCCAGGGGCAGGGTGAGGGCTTCCCTGTGCTCCTGGGAAGGGAAACTGTTGGGGAAAGCCCAGTAAGTAGAGTGGAAACAAGTAAACTGTGGGGTGAAGCTTCAGTGAAATAAAAGGTGTCTCATGAATTCCCTAATTCCCAGCTGTGCTGTGGCAGACACTCGGTGTGAGGAGCAGCTCTCTGCTTTCCCCTGGAATTTCCTCTCACAGACTCAGCTTTGTAAAACTTCAGCAAATCAAAGCCAGAGGGTGATGTATCCCTGTGTTGTTGCTGTGTGGAAGCTGAGGCAGAAGGAGGGGAAGTGGCTGTGCCATTCCCACACAGAAGGGCTGTGGCAGGGCACGGGGTTGGTCTTGGCAGGCACAAAACTGGCTTTCTGTGTTTGTAGTAGGAGTAACGTGATTAATTTGTCCTCTGGCTCTCAGAGCTTTTGAGGAAGATATTAAAGACTGGGAAGTAGAAAACTCTTGGAAAATGATTTCCATAGCCAGTCTGAATCTCTTGTTTGCACCTGGAGATAAATTTGCTGTTCTTCCCTAGAGGATTTCCTTACAGAGTCTGGTAATTGTAGCTTGTTTTGCCAAAGCCAGGAAAATCACAGTTGTTTCCAGTTTCTCTAGATGGATTGAAAGCAATCTGGTTTGTTGTTGTTGTTCTGCCTTGGGCAGCAACACACAGCAAACACAATTTCACCTATTTCTATTTTGGCATAGCTGGAATTTTTCCAGATAACCTGAAACTTTTGCATGGAAATAACTAAAAAAGTAGTCTAAAATGAGTCATCCCTGTAAAACTGAGGACCAGGCTGTGAAGGGTCTGGAGGAGAGATTCTGCTTGTCTGGTTGGGGAGTGTGGTCAAAGAGGACTTGCCCATTATTCACATACTTTCTTTTACTGCTGTCCAGCTGCACTGGCAGGTTGTTTCCAGCTGCACTGACAGGTTTGTTTCTGTCTCCCCCCTCTTTCCTCAGGCCCAGCATGTCTGGTTTGCACCTTGTCAAGCAAGGCCGGGACAGGAAGAAGGTGGATGTGCAGCGAGATTTCACCGTGGCTTCTCCAGCAGAGTTTGTTACTCGTTTTGGAGGGAATAAAGTGATTGAAAAGGTAATCTTTTTTAGCATATTGCAGCTCCTTTCTGGAGCTCTGACTTGTCTCTCTTTAAGGCTGTACATTGCAGGTATCAAATTGCTAATATTTCTGAGCTTGGAAGTTGTGCTTCTGCCTGGAATCATTGTGTTTCCTTTTTCTGTGTGATAAACAAACATCTCATTGTTTCAGCTTAATGTAATAAGAAAAAAAAGTGAGTGAGCCAGAGCACTTCTGCTGATACAGAAGGATTTATAGACAAAGTAGAGTGGAAAAACACTAAAAAATTGTATTCAAAAATGCATAATAATTTGATTTGAGTCCTTCTGCTCTTTAATCCAACCAAGGCATAACACATTAAAATTTTATGGTGCAACAAGAGCTGCTCTCTGACCTGACAGATGGGCCACGAGTTGGCTGCTGGCTGAGGAAACTCAGACTCTGCAGGGCAGGGGTGGGGAGAAAAACTTCTTTTGTGATTGTTCTGTGCTATTTAGACTCTATTTCATCCCAGCTTCTAATGCACCCAGGTGCTGATAGCAAACAATGGCATTGCAGCAGTGAAGTGCATGAGGTCCATCCGGCGCTGGTCCTACGAGATGTTCAGGAACGAGAGGGCCATCAGGTTCGTGGTCATGGTCACTCCTGAGGACCTGAAAGCCAATGCAGGTGAGCTGGGGAGCTGGGGAAGGCTCACAGCCTTCTCCTTGCACAGCCCTGGGGTGGCAGGGATTGGGATGTCCACCTGGTCTGGCTGTGGTGGGTTGTTCTGGAGCAGGTCAGTGCTTCCAGGAGAGTCAGGGGGAGCTGGGAGGGCTCAGCCCGGGGAAAAGGGGAATTTTAGAGCAAGTCCTGTTGTTAGATTTGCAGCCTGAGTGGAACCTCCTCTGTGTTTGCAGAGTACATTAAAATGGCAGATCACTACGTGCCCGTCCCAGGAGGACCCAACAACAACAACTATGCAAACGTGGAGCTCATCCTTGATATTGCCAAGAGGATTCCAGTGCAGGTGAGGCATGTCACACACACTGAGCAATCTTCTCTCCTTCAGTAAGGAGTTGTGCCTGGGGAGCAAGGCAGGACAAAGAAGCTGGAGTTCCAAACCAAATTAGCAGCCAAAGGCAACACATGTGACAGTGCAGTGAATATCTGTATGAATATCTGCAGGACAGGGAGGTTCCCTGCAGCCTTGCACTGCCCTGCACCCAGCTCCTCCTCAGCAGGTTGCTGCAGCAGCCTGCTTGTAGTTGTCTGCAAGTCATGCTTTGAATTCAGCACACCCTGTAGCTCAGAGGCTGCTCTGGCTCCTGGCTGTTCTGAGCCTGGTTTTCCGTGAGGAAAAGAAAGACTTGGAGTGTTTGCAAGTGTCTGTTTCTGCTCACTTGCTTGCTTTATTCAAACAAAGAGCAAATTGTTTGTTTTCTCCTGCAGGCTGTGTGGGCTGGCTGGGGCCATGCATCAGAGAACCCCAAACTGCCAGAACTTCTCCACAAAAACGGGATTGCTTTCATGGGTGAGGAGATGGACTGCTCATCTAATGTCTAGTCCTTGTTTGAAGGTGGGGAGGATTAGGGAGGTAGAAAATCCTGAGTCCAAGAGAGAGCCGTGAGAAATGGTCTGCAGTGCAAGCTGGATGATCTGTTCTTTACTGTAGTTCTTGTATGGAAGAAGGGAGAGAGTTTTCCAAAATAGCCTTTAGTGTTGAGATAAAAAAGTCAGGGAAGATTCCTGTTAAACCAGATTGTCCCTATTCTCATTTTAAAGAGGGTTCAGTTTTATGGGAAGAGTGGAGTTTTTCTTAAATCAGAATTTCCCTAATGGCTGATACCCCTTGTGTCTCTCTCATGCATTGTCCTTGCTCTTTGCAGGTCCTCCCAGCCAAGCCATGTGGGCCTTAGGAGATAAAATTGCTTCTTCCATCGTGGCTCAGACTGCTGGCATTCCTACTCTTCCTTGGAGTGGCAGTGGTAAGAAGGAATTTGTCCTGTGTTTATCAAGATCATCCTAATCTTTTTTTTTTTTTCCTTCAACGTGTCTCATTTTTTAAGAAGTTCCATGCTCAGAAATGTGCTCCAGGAGATGTTCCATCTGTTCAGGGTTTCCCATTTGTGCTGTTTGCCCAGCACACCAGTGAGGTGCCTTGGAAGCAGTGACAATGGGGATGGAATGAGCCTGGAGATGGTGGGAGGAGCTGGCAGCGTGCAGAGGAGGACAGGGAGCAGGGATTGGGAGGAGAAGTGAGGAAACATGGAAGAGGTTGTTTCCTTGAGTGCAGCTGATGCTCACAGGCTCACCTGGTACACCTAGGGCTTGGAAACACCTGGTCTAATGGAAGGTGTCCCTGCCCATGGCAGGGGGTTGGAACAAGATGATCTTTAAAGTCCTTTCCAAGCCAAACCATCCCATGACTCTGTAGTTTTGGAACCCATACTCTGCTTCCATGGAAGTTCCTCTGCAGTTTCAAAACACTGTAAATACCAGCCTGCTCCTCACAGATAAATGGAGCAGGATATAATGGATTGGATAAAAATACTGCTCTCCAGGAATGTCTGTTTCCATTCTGCACACTCCCTTTTCTGAGGGCTGCCAGCCTGGTTCCTTGGGCACCTGTGACTGTTGATGCCTTAGGAAGGCTGACCTGAAACAGAGGCTGGGCAGAGCTAGAGAATAAAGTAGATATTTATTATAAGACTTCCAGGACCCACCCTGGGCATTACAGGAGCCTGACCAAGGGTGTACCTGGGGTGGGCCAGAGACCCACACAAAATGGCTGCCCCATCACAAGATTTTACATTTTTATCAGTTTTGGTCCATTTGCATGTTGGGGTTTAATTGTCCAGTTACAGCTTCAGGTTGTGAGATCCCATCCTTCTTGTTCCTCCCTTCAGTGCACCCTTGTTTGTGCTTTTTGGGCTGAAAGTTGTCCTTGGTGTGTAGCAGGAAAAGATTTCTTTTGTCTCCTTGTTCTATGAAGAGAGCTTACCGGCGCTGAACGTGAGGCTCAGAACTGCATCCTTAGGCAGCACAGAACCTGAAACTATGAAAGCTGAAATCTAAGGCGTGGCTGTGGTGGCCTCTGAGAGCCTGGCAGCACGGGGGGCTCAGAGGGGGGTGATGTTTGTGCTGCAGGTCTGCGGGTGGACTGGCAGGAGAACGACCTGCAGAAGCGCATCCTGAGCGTGCCACAGGAGCTCTACGAGAAGGGCTACGTCAAGGACGCCGACGACGGACTGCGGGTGGGTCTGGGGCTCTCTGGGGGGGCTCAGGGAGCTGGGCTCCAGCCTTCTCCTCCTGGGAGCACAGACTGCAGCCCCCGAGCTGGCTGCTGGAAGCTGGGAGGTGATCGTTCACAGATCTTCATGGCCCTGGCCTGCGGAATCAGGCGAGGATGAGCGGGGAGAGGCAAAATATGGGGCAGAGGTTGTGTCGTGTTTGAAAGCTGTCAGCTGGTTTTTGTTGAGTGCAGGGGGAAGGAAAGACCCACAGCCTCGCACTTGACTTTGTCTTTTGAGTTTCTCCTTGAGGAAGAGTTTTAGAATAAGAAATATTCCTGGTACAATGCAGGGTGTGGAGTTTTCCTTTGTGAAGAGCAGGGGTAGGGATATGATTTTTTCCTTGTTACCCAGCTTAATGATTTTCTGTACTGTGCAAAAGCTTTTCTGTGAATTTGTAGATTTTATGGCATGGAAGACCAAAAAAAGAGATTTTGTGGTTACTTGGAGAGGTCAGAGTTCTCTGTAATCACAAAATCCCTGCTGATTTTTCCAGCTAGAGGCACTCTCTCCAACGGGATATTTGATTTCTATCCCATTGGTTGCTAAATATTCAGACGTGGAAGCTTGGGTGTGAATCAGCAGGGAAATAATGATCTTTTCACTGCACTCTGCTGCCTTTTTGTACTTAGCCTGTTGTTGTGCCCATCTTGCCAGGCTGCTGAGGAGGTTGGCTACCCTGTCATGATCAAGGCTTCTGAAGGAGGAGGAGGAAAAGGAATCAGGAAAGTGAACAATGCAGATGACTTCCCCAATCTCTTCAGACAGGTGACTTCTCCCTCTGCTCTGTGCTGCCTTGTTCAGGCTGGGTGTCTGTGAGACCTCACTGCTGAAGGCCCATCTCACACAAGACGCTCTGCCTGTTCCCTGTGTCCCTGCTGTAGGTTCAAACTGAGGTCCCAGGCTCTCCCATCTTTGTGATGAGGCTGGCCAAGCAGTCCAGGCACCTGGAGGTGCAGATCCTGGCAGACCAGTATGGCAATGCCATCTCCCTCTTCGGCCGGGACTGCTCCGTGCAGCGCCGGCACCAGAAGATCATCGAGGAAGCTCCAGCCTCTATTGCAACCTCAACGGTCTTTGAGCACATGGAACAGGTGAGAACATGGCTCTGCAGCCTCCCCCTGCCCTGGCCAGGCTCCAGAAACAGGCAGGACTCTGTATTTTTATTTGACATCACCAGGAGTTTTGTGTTGTTGAATGTTTCGAAGGAGCGCCGTGGGGTTGTGCGTCTCAAAGTGCTTAGTGTGGGCAGCCAATCACATTTCCACACTAAATCTCACCAACAGCTCCTTTCAAAGATACATGCCCCCCAAAAAGGGGAAGGAAGTGAGTTTTAAATGTGTGTTACCATTCTAAAAGCAAGTTGCAGGAATTGCCTAATGTTGAGGGTAGCAAATATTTGCTTCAACCTCTGCCTTCTGTAAATTGTAGATGAAATAAGCTGGAAATCAAAACTGCTGTGCCACGGGATTTTCTCTGAGCAGGTCTTGGGCCTGTTACAACTTCTGGGGTGTTTCAGAATGCCAGCAAAAATCTGAAGTGGGCGTGGTGGATGAACAGAGGGAGCAGGGGTAACTGGCAATACAAAATCCTTTTTTCTCCGTGTCCCAGTGTGCAGTGAAGCTGGCCAAGATGGTGGGGTACGTGAGTGCAGGCACTGTGGAGTACCTGTACAGCCAGGATGGCAGCTTCTACTTCCTGGAGCTGAACCCACGCCTGCAGGTGGAGCATCCCTGCACAGAGATGGTGGCAGATGTCAACCTGCCAGCAGCACAGCTCCAGGTGAGCACAGAAAAGGGAATTTCTCAGCTTGCAGCAAAGTTCAGTGGTTGTTTGAAGCTCCCCAAAGCCACGAGGGGATCCCTCAGAGACCCTGTAGAGAGCAGTTGTTGGTATGCTGGGCCTTGTCAGTCCCTTGTGTGTCCCCCAAAATCCTGGGCCCCAACATCCAGGAGATGCCACAGTCCCTTCACACCTCATTAAGGCTCTGTATGATTTTCTACTTCTTCTTTGAACTGTATCTCTAAGAAAAACCCTGCTAATGAACAGGGCAAGTGGGATTTTGCTCCATAAGGATGCAGCCAGCAACTAGTTCTGCAGGCTACTCTCTCCACAGTTTATAATTGCAAAATTCCACAGTTTCCTATAACCAGTTAGGGCCCTTCTGTCTCACTGGGACCTCAGTGTATTTTTAACAGGCCTAATGCCTGCCCATCCTCAGCTGACCTGGCACTGCCAGCTTTCCCTGGAACCTTTTAATCAGTCAATGGAAAATACTGGCTGGAGGGCTTAAGGTGGATATTACACTGAGCTGAGTTGTCCTGGGGAGTGTGAACGTTCCCCTCTGTGAGGAGAGAAACTCAGTAGTGGGTTTGTTTTTTTTTTCTTACTGTTTTTTCCTCATTAGATTGCCATGGGGATCCCCCTGCACAGGATCAAGGATATCAGGGTGATGTATGGGGTTTCTCCTTGGGGAGACACCACCATTGATTTTGAGAACTCAGCCCACGTCCCCAGTCCCCGTGGCCACGTCATCGCTGCCCGCATCACCAGTGAGAATCCTGACGAGGTGAGGCTCCAGCTGCTGTGCCTGCTGTTCACTCTGGGCTTTACAGGGCCAGGGGCTCCAGCTGCTGTGCCTGCTGTTCACTCTGGGCTTTGCAGGGCCAGGGGCTCCAGCTGCTGTGCCTGCTGTTCACTCTGGGCTTTGCAGGGCCAGGGGCTCCAGCTGCTGTGTCTGCTGTTCACTCTGGGCTTGGCAGGACCAGCACCTGCTGCTGCTGAAAATATTGGCAGCAAATTGATAAGATTCTTCCCTTAGACTCTGGTTAGACACAGGCTGAACTTGTTATTCCATATTGCAGCACAAGGAAGTGTTCTCAGAGCCTTCAGAACCCTAATTCTGCATTATTCACCTTGTCTTTAGGGCGTAGAGCAATGTCTGTCTCTGTCTTTGCAGGGATTTAAGCCCAGCTCGGGCACAGTTCAGGAGCTGAATTTCCGCAGCAACAAGAACGTCTGGGGCTATTTCAGTGTGGCTGCTGCAGGAGGGCTCCATGAATTTGCTGATTCCCAGTTTGGTCACTGCTTCTCCTGGGGAGAGAACCGTGAGGAAGCCATCTCGTGAGTCAGAAATGTGGGAGAGCCTTGGGACTTGCTTGGGTTTGTCCTCTTTGATCCAAAGTGCCATGGGAAAGCAAAGCTCCTCACTTCTTGGAGTTGCAAGAGAAATTTCCCTGTCTTTATCTTGTTTTCCATTTTGTGGTCAGGCTTCTCATCCTGTCTGGCTTTGCAATTCCACTGTTGCACCTACATTTCTACACTTTCTGCTTAGTTTTCTTTCTTTTTCTTCCTTTCTGTTTTGTACCTGCTGCTGGGCTCTGACCCAGCTACCACAGTGTGGGAGTCCCTCTTTAAAGCATCCAGGTGAAGGCTGCTAACAGGAAAAGCAATGCTGACTTACCAATGCTTCAGGATGGTTTGTGAGCCATGGAGTGTCCTCTGTGGTGTGGGATTTTAAAGCACCTGGTCCCAAGGCAGACCTGTCTGACCTGTCATCCGTGTTTTTCATCCAGAGCCTTTGCTGGCTTCCACTCTGGGTGGGGTGGGCACCATGTCTGTCTGTCTGTTGTTGACATGTGGTAGTGCCCTGGGTGATGAGAACAGGGGGATCTCCTGATCCCCACTGAGCTGCTCTTCACACCAGCAGCAGGGAAATCAATCTTCTCCCATTCCCAAACGTTCCTACAGGATCCTGCTCCAGTGCCTGTGCTCTTCTGCTCTGACCTTCAGGTGCTTTTCTGCAGCTGCCATTTTGCATGCTATCTTTAGGATGGGGCAGCTAACAGGACTTCTTTCCCCTTTCAGAAACATGGTGGTGGCTCTGAAGGAGCTGTCCATCCGAGGGGACTTCAGGACCACTGTGGAATACTTGATCAAGCTGCTGGAGACAGAGAGCTTCCAGCAGAACCGCATCGACACGGGCTGGCTGGACCGGCTCATCGCCGAGAAAGTGCAGGTGCAGCTGCTTCCCCTTGTAGGAGCTCACGTGGCAGTGAGCAGGGGAGGGGGTTAGGGTGCCTCCTGCTGAAAGGTTTAGGGTTGGTTAATGTCCACTTAATCAGTCAACATTTTCAGTGGCATTACTTCTTACGTATATCGAAATCCTAGGTGGTCCCTGTTGGGGAAAGCTGGTCTTAAAGTTGTCCAGAAAAGCATTAAGGCCAGTGTTATGTTTGGAATCTGGGATAGATGACAGTGGAAATGTTGTTGGAACCTCGAGATTTGATCCAGGCAGAAGAAAATGTCGTTTTAAGGAGTTACAGAAATAATGGCTTCTGTGTGGAGTTCCCATGGCTGCTACACTGACTTGATTTTAAAGGGAGTTGGCCACAAACCAAAAATAGAGCTGAGAATGCTGATTCTTCTAGCTGGGTGTTCAGCCTGGGCTGAGGCTGGAGGAGGTGTGACTGTGTCTGTCCCCTTTTTTAGGCTGAGAGGCCTGACACCATGCTGGGGGTGGTGTGTGGGGCACTGCACGTGGCTGACGTCAGCTTCCGAAACAGCGTCTCCAACTTCCTGCACTCCCTGGAAAGGTAAAAGTGCAAGCTGCTCTCTAGTAATTGCACCTGGTCTACAAGTTCTGTTCAAGTCCAGTCCAGGAATGCTCAGGGCTTGTTATCTGCTGACTGTTCCCTGGCCCCAGGGAGCTCTTTGTCTACTGAGAAAACTGGCAGGTATCTGCATCTCCTCGAAGTGTCCCCTGCTGTCTGCACAGATTGCTTTGGTTTCTAGCAGGAGCTCCAGGAAATGGCTCAGAGACATGGAGTTCTTTCTCTGTGTGCTGCTAGGGCAGCACTGGGGAGTCCTGAATCACCCAGGAGTGAATGGGAAGGAGAGCAAAGCTGGCCTGTGTGTCTGGAGAGACTTTGTTTGACTTGGTCAAACTGATTTGTGTCTCTCCCAAAAAGAGACTCTAAAAGCCTACTCCCATCTCTCTGCCAGTGTTTCCTAAAGCCTTGCATGCATCTCTGAAGCTCTTTGGGCCCCTGGCAGTCATTTGGTGGCTTGTGGAAGATCAGTTTTGTTTTGTGCTTCCCTTTCCAGGGGCCAGGTCCTCCCTGCTCACACTCTGCTCAACACGGTGGACGTGGAGCTCATCTACGAGGGACGGAAGTACGTGCTGAAGGTAAGGTGTGAGAGCCACCCCCCTGCCTCTGAGCTGGGCATGGCTGTGTGTGCTGCTCTGGCCTCATCTCTGCACAGATCTCTACAGGGAATTCTAGCTGAGCAGGGTTTATTTTCTCTGCTTTGGTGGGTGAAGAAACCAGCACTTTACAGAAGAAACCTCCTTTGCAGTAACACCCCTCAGGTCGCTCCATTGCAAGGCCTCTGTAAACATTTCAGCCTCTTGCTCTGAGGAGGGTGAAGATTGCTTTGTTACAGGCAACGACTGCTACAGGTTGACCAAAACTTCCAGCTGATTTTTCTGAGTATGTAGGTCTAGTCTGCTGGGGTTTTGACACACCAACGTGACAGAATTTGCAGCAATTTTTCCCTGTGGTGTTGCTTTTTTGCTGCATGCAAAGCCCCATGTTGCAAAAGCAAACATTTGAAAGTTAGGAAATACAAGACTTAAGGGTTGCCTGTGCAATCTTCATTAGCTTCCTTGGGCAGATTTGTGGTGGTGAAGTTTTTAATGGCAAGACCACAGGCTGGTTTTTGCAGCAGTGAGAATTCTGCACCTCTGCATCTGCCTGGGTTTATCTTTGATGAGGAGCAGAGGCCTTGAGCAGCAACTGAAGTGTTCTTTAAAGGATTTACCCAGCTTCAAATAGAAGCTCTGGGGCAGGGGCTGGGATAGGATCCCTTTTTCCAGGGATCTCCAAGGCTCAGTTGTTGTTTCCTGTGAGACAATCTCTTTTTCCCCCCCCAAATTATCTCCTCCATTGTGCAGTTTTAGTACATGACTGTGACTCGTAAGTAGGTGAGGGTGAGAAAGTGGTCTGTGATTGTGCAATCAAACCTCAACCATCAGTGCAAAAGTGTGAGAGGATTAAAACAACATCCATGGACAGCATCCATGTTCTGGCATCTCTTGACTGCTGTGTCACAGAATCCCAGACTGCTTTGGGTTGGCCCTTGTAAAAAGTCTCTCTCCATCTTTCTTGTGGGCTCCCTTCAGGCACTGGAAGGTTAAATCACCCCAGAACTTCTCTTCTCCAGGCTGAACAATCCCAATTCTCTCAGCCTTTCCTCGTAGGAGAGGTGCTCCATTCCTCTGATCAGCTTGGTTGCTTTGCCTTTGTGACCCCAATTTTTTTTTCCACGACACCAACCACCTCTGTTCCTCTTCATTAATTCCCGCTGCTGCAGCACTTGGAAAACCCTGTGCTGTGGCAGGCAAGGCACCGAATGCTGTGTTCAATTCAACTGGATCATTCCCATTCTTGTGGATTTGCAGGTGACCAGGCAGTCTCCCAACTCCTACGTGGTGATCATGAACAGCTCCTGCGTGGAAGTCGACGTGCATCGCCTGAGTGACGGGGGGCTGCTGCTCTCCTACGATGGCAGCAGCTACACCACCTACATGAAGGAAGAAGTGGACAGGTAGCAGCCTGTGCAGCTTCATGTTTAGCTGGGATAGGATCCCTGGCATAGATCCCTGGGATAGATCAGCTGGCAATGGAATTCTCTCCTGGAAAGGGTTTACTAGGTGGGCTGTGGGTGAGTTTTAAGACAGAACAGATCTTGGCTGCTGTTGGAAGAAGGAGCAGGCTGGTGCACCACGTGGAGTCCATATTCCTCTGCTTGGTCCTTAAAGATGACTTTTGGGATTGTGAAAACCAAAAAACCAGGTCGTGAAAGCCTTTAAAATTCTTGAAATTCCGTGGTTGCTTTAGAAATAAAGACAAGTCCTACTGTTTCAGTGCAGCCCCTCAAAATTCCCTGCAAGGATTGTAGCAGTAAGGGCAATAAAGGGCATCCCCAGGTCTGGAATGTGAACTCTGCCCCCTTTGCTGTGTTACCTTCTGGGAAAAGCAATGGATCTGCTCAGGAGGGCACAGAATTTGGGTAACCTTCTGGGTTTGAATCTCCACCTCTCAGTTGGTTGAGGTGCTTTCCCGTAGTTTTGTTTCGAAGTAGAATAGAGAAAGGGAGACTGGATTTTTCCCTTTCCTCTGCCTTCCTCAAGGAAATCTGTTGCACTGCTCTGTCCTGTTCTTCCCTAGGTATCGCATCACCATTGGGAACAAGACCTGTGTGTTTGAGAAGGAGAATGATCCCTCCATCCTGCGCTCGCCTTCCGCGGGGAAGCTGATCCAGTACGTGGTGGAGGATGGGGGACACGTGTTTGCAGGCCAGTGCTTTGCAGAAATTGAGGTAAGAGTCTCAGAGAACTGGTTTGGCTGCCCAGGAAAAAGCTCAGGGGGGAGGGATGTTGGATGCTCTGGGACTGGGAGTTGAGTGTGAGGGATAATTCATAGAATTTCATTTACCAATTTTAACCTGAACTACAGCAGGAATCATCAGTGAGAGTGAGGGGGTGGGGAAGAAATTACTTAACTGCTGAAATTTGGGTTTTAATGACTGTACACCAAGCTATGAGGAGAATTTCTCAGCATGGTCAGGGTTATCACCTTCCTGAGGTTCCAAGGGAATTCCATGTGTTACCCAGCCGTGCTGAAGAAAGCCTTCACCTTGTAGTACTGACACAGAGTTACATCCCAGGGTGAAGCAACAAACTCCATCCTGGTTAGCTGATCATTTATCAGTCAATCCCATAAGTTAATCAGTGCCACTCCTCTCTTCTCCCTGTGAAGTTACTTCACTCCTAGCGAGGAGGAGGATGAACAATTTCTGCATCACGGTGAGGAAAGCACAAGGGGCTGTGTGGGAGTGTGTGGCTCAAAACAGATTTGAGGGAGGGGAAGGTGTGTGAGAACAGATGGGCAATTAAACCAGTCGGGGACAATGTGTAGGAGAAGAATATCAAGACAGAGATCCAGCTGTTTTATGTAAGTGCTTTTGCACTGCAACAGGTCATGGCTAAGAAGGCACCACCCACACAATCCCTGTGGCTCCTGGTGGTGCAGAGCTGAGCAAGGGTAAAACCAAACTGGCTCCCCCTTACCCAACCCTTCTGCTCCCAAGGCAACAGCTCCTGGCCCAAGGAAGCATTTCTGCTTGGGAAGAGCTGTCTGAGAGCTCTAGAAAGCGATGCTGGTTCCCTCTGCTTGAAGTGAAGGTGTGGTGTAGCCTTTGAGAGGAGCCCTTGGAATGCAGCAGAAAACTGTCTGCTTTGTTCATTGTGCTGAGTGTGGGACCTTCCTGAGTTGCCTGTTGGTTCAGGCTGTGTGAGCAGTGACATTCCTGCTGCACTATTTTCTGGCTAATTGTTTTGTTCTCCCATTCACTTTATTGGCTGAGTTTTGTTCCCAGCATCTCTGCTTGGAAGTTTTGGGAGTACCTGAATGCCAGAGGTGCTCATGCAGATCTGTCTGTGGTGGGACACTGCCTGCTGGCTCCCAAAGCTAGAACCATTTTGGGGCACGTGGAGCTGAGTGTGTAACCTGTTTTCCTTGCTACAGGTGATGAAAATGGTGATGACAATAACAGCAGGAGAATCAGGCTGCATCCACTACGTCAAACGCCCAGGGGCAGTCCTGGATCCAGGCTGTGTGATTGCCAAGCTCCAGCTGGATGATCCCAGCAGGGTTCAGCAGGTGAGGAGTTGCAGAAGGCACAGGTTTTGTGGGGTTTTAATGTGGGAGTGATGTCGAGAGTGGTACAAGATGAACCAATGAACCGGTTTCCCATTTGTGCATTGTACTGGAATTGTCACTTCACCGTTTATTTGTCTCAGATGAAGACTGGGACTGAGATTTCTCTCTCTCTCTCTCTGATTCAGGCTAAACTTACCTACCATTCCTGCTCTTTGCTTACCTCAGTACTATTGTGGGGATGTGTCTCTCAACCACAAGTGCATTTCCCACTCTGGGCATCCTTGCAAGTTAAACCTTGGCTCCAGTCGAGGGTGACTGGCTGTTCCCCATGGCTGGTGCCCCACAGGAGGCTCAGTGAGGCTGTTCCTTGTTGCAGGCTGAGCTGCACACGGGCACCCTGCCCCAGATCCAGAGCACGGCGCTGCGGGGCGAGAAGCTCCATCGCATCTTCCACTACGTCCTGGACAACCTGGTCAACGTGATGAACGGGTACTGCCTGCCAGAGCCCTTCTTCAGCAGCAAGGTACTGGGGGCCTCTTCTTCCAGAGCCAAAACACAATGTCCTTGCAGCTCAGGGAAGGGTTGGGCAATTTTTCTGCCACGGGGCAGCACCCATGAGATGGGATGTTGGACATCACCCCCTCTCCTTTTTCCCCTTCCTGTTGTTTATTCTCTTCTTCATTCTTGCCTTCACGCTGCCTTGTCTGTCTCTAGGTGAAGGGCTGGGTTGAGCGGTTAATGAAGACCCTGAGGGATCCATCTCTGCCCCTGCTGGAACTTCAGGACATCATGACCAGTGTTTCTGGACGGATACCACCCAACGTAGAGAAATCCATCAAGAAGGAGATGGCCCAGTATGCCAGCAACATCACCTCAGTCCTCTGCCAGTTCCCCAGCCAACAGGTGAGCAACCACACTTCGTGGAGGGATAAAAATTGTTTGTGGTGGGGCAGAGAGAGAGAGAGAAAGTTCCTTTAAGTGATGTGGAGGTTAATTGAACCTGAAGGTGTTTTAGCATGGGGTCCTCCTGGTGAAACATTCTTGCCTGTGTCACTTCAAGGCTTGTCTCTACCTGGAGGGTAGTGTTCCCTGCTCAGTATAGCTTTAACCAGGCACTTTAGAAACACTTGAATCTTATCAGTGGGCATTTATTTGCTTTTTCCATGGTGCACGTGCTGCAGTGCAATTTATAGTGCCAGTGTAACCTCAGAAAAGAGTGATTGCAGCCAAGGGAGGCCTGGTAGGGTAAGGAGATGCTGGAAGCTGACTTCTCCACTGGATGAAACAGCGCACTGACTTTTGTATCACTGGCAGGTCTTGACCTTCCTTTGCTAGAATCTGCTGGGGCTCTGCTGTGTCTCTGCTGATTGTCCAACCCACAGAGGGCTTTTCCCCGTGCTTTATTTTCCACCTGCTTTTCCCTCTCAGATTGCCAACATCCTGGACAGCCACGCGGCCACCCTGAACCGCAAGTCGGAGCGCGAGGTTTTCTTCATGAACACCCAGAGCATCGTGCAGCTGGTGCAGAGGTGAGCCTTCCCCAGGGCTGCCCTGCAGAACAGGAGCTGCCCCCAGCAGGCGTGGCAGGGGGAGTTCTGTGTGCATCCAGCCTCACTCAGGGCTGGGTTTGGTGTCCTTGCCTCTGCAGGTACCGCAGCGGCATTCGTGGCCACATGAAGGCCGTGGTGATGGATCTGCTCCGGCAGTACCTGAAGGTGGAGACTCAGTTCCAGCATGGTGAGTCCCTGGGCACATCAAGGATTTGAGTTCCCAAAGAGCCGTGTTTGGTCCTGGAAAGTCCATGTGGGCCCTTTGGGAGAGGGTGTGCTCTCCATGCCGTGCTGAGGGTGAGGGGCACAACCTGGTTTTTAAGGGTCTGCAGTCAGAGCCTGGGTTCTGTAGAGGAGATTGTGGCCCCAAAGCTCAGCTGAAGCTGAGAGGTGAAATCAGTGCCTTGCACTGCTGTATCCAGGCACAAGATGGCAATGAAGTCCTGGCTGATTCTGAGGCTCTGGCTCTTACAGGTAGTTCAGATTCCACTCTTCTTTTGTCCTGCTCCATTACCTGCCCCGGCCTAATGGTACTGCAGATTCATTTCCACTTCAATTTGCTGGCAGCAGAGGATGGTGCAAGGCTTTCTGCTGTTATTTCATTTTGGTTGTCATTTGAATGAAAGTCTGAGCTCCCTATTCCTCTGCCAGTATTGCTCACAAAGGAGGCATTTGGTGTTGGAGCTGTTTATTAAGAGTGGGATGTTAGAATTAAAGTTTGCAGTAGGTGATGGTGGGAATGATTCCTTCCCAGATTGATTGTGTGGACCATAGAGAAACACAGAATGGTCTGTGTTTGGAAGGGAGTTTTAAAGCACATCTCATCCCACCCCTGCCATGGGCAGGGACACCTTCCACTATCCCAGGTGGTTCCAATCTCTGTCCAGCCTGGCCTTGAGCACGGCCAGGGATCCAAGGGCAGCCACAGCTTCTCTGGGCACCCTGTGCCAGGGCCTCCCCACCCTCACAGGGAGGAATTTTTTTCTAATACCCAACCTAACCCTGCTCCTGTCAGTGTGAGGCCATTCCCCCTTGTCCTATCACTCCATCCCTTGTAAAAAGCCTCTCTCCATCTTCCTTGTCGGCTCCCTTCAAGCCAAGGAGATTCTCAAAAAATGCCCATAGGAAAAACAGAGACACATCTAATCACTTGCAATCCTTGCCACAAGGGTGTGAGGACTGGAAAAGAAATGTGCATTTCTGCCTGCAGGTCACTATGACAAGTGTGTCTTCACCCTTCGTGAGGAGAACAAGAGTGACATGAACGCGGTGCTGAACTACATCTTCTCCCATGCCCAGGTCACCAAGAAGAACCTGCTGGTTACAATGCTCATTGTAAGTGCTTCTCTCCCTCTTTCTCTCCCTCTTTCTCTCCCTCTTTCTCTCCCTCTTTCTCTCCCTCTTTCTCTCCCTCTTTCTCTCCCTCTTTCTCTCCCTCTTTCTCTCCCTCTTTCTCTCCCTCTTTCTCTCCCTCTTTCTCTCCCTCTTTCTCTCCCTCTTTCTCTCTTTTGCCTTCTATTTTACAAGCATTATGTGGTCTGTTACTGCCACAAATGCATCCAAAGTAGCCATCCACGAAATAACTCTCCAAAGTAAAAAAAAAGTGTCATAATTTTCCTAGACCGAGGCTGGGTATCTTAAATTCTCATTTGTAAGGTGTAAGGATCCTGGAGTTCTTTCTTCCTGGCTCTCCTTTTTCCCCTTTTTTTTTTTTCCCCCCTTTCCCTTTTTGGTGTGTGGTGTGATTGTAAGTAACGCTTGCCTTAAGAATCTCATTATTTGAACACGGAGCCATATTTCCTCTGAGAATTCTGGAGTAGCTCTGAGCCGGGGCTGTTCATTTCTCAAGTAATCACGCTGGCGTGATGGAGAGAGAAAATGGCAGCTGTTCACAGCTCAGGCCTTCAATTTTCTTCAGAGTCCAGTCACTCAAGTGTGTAATTACACGGGGGTGCCGGCGAGGCGTTAGCCCTTGTCAGAGAGCTGGGCTGAGGCTTTGCTGCTGCCTTTGCCAATCAGTGCAGGCAGGGCCAGCGCCTGGCTCTGGGTTGTTGTTGTCATCCTGATTATTCCTGGCTGGAGCAGGACTGGAACTTTGGGTCTGGCTTGTCACCTCGTGCAGGCCATGCCTCACTGGCTCGTGGTGCTGGCCCTGTGTGGGGCATGTGGGGAGACCTCAGAGAGCCTGAGGGAGCCTCCCCTGTCCCTTCCTGGTTGAGGCATTTTTCCCACCATGGCTGCCAGCTGGTTCTGCCCAAGTAAAGGCCAACATCCCAGCTGCCAGAGCGTGGAACAGCAGGGAGACCATGGTGGGAGAGCCACTCCTGGTTACCCCAGCACCATCAGTGCTGCCTCACAGGGGGCACAGGGATTCCTCCTCTGGAGTGGGAACAGGAGCCCAGGAGGGACAACGTGCCTGTGGTCACCGCTGGCACAGCTGACTGGAACTGCTGGATTTGGAGCTGACAGCTCAGGGTGTCCTTGAGCTTCCAGGCACTCCATGAACCAAAAGACCATCACTCCTCTCCCTTGCAGCTCGTGGCTCTTCACGTGCCCCCCGTGGCATGTTTGGTGTCACCAGGGTGGCAGCTGTGGTGTTCCAGCTGTTTGTGTGGGGTTGGGGTGAGGGCAGCCTGGCTGTTATTGATGTATCCCAGGGATCCATTATTAACCAGGGGCTCTGAGGATGGCTTTAGCTACGGTGTTATGCTGCCATCACTCACCTTTTTTAGCCAGCAGGCACTGAAGGCAGGGTGGGAACTGCCTCATCCTTCATACAGCTGTTGAAATATGGCGTGATTTGTTTGTTGTATGTTCATTTTCTGTGCTTAAATTCTGCACGTCCTGGCCTGAACAGGATGGAGTGGCTGCTGGCATGGCAGGGTCCCACGTCCTGTCTGGTTTCTCTTCCCTGGAGCAGCAACATAACAACAGCCAGGAGTTTGTGCTTCAAACCCAGCAGTTCATGAATTACTCACTGTGAATCCCCACAGTGTCCTGGAGTGGATAAATGCACAGAACAGTCTTACCAGAGTTGGGAGCTCAGATGTTTTCTCTGGGGGTTGAGTATGGTTTGTCTCCCTGGCAGGGATCTGTGTCATCATTCCTAGAGGTGCCATCGTGCCTGAGTGGGGCTGGAGAGACAGGGATCAAGAGCAGTGTGAGGGAAAAGCTGTTGAGCCTTTGGAATCTCGTGGAGTGTGAGCTGTTGTGTAGTGATTGGCTCTGTGGGGCTTTTGTATGATTTGGCTTTGGTTTTTACTTTATTTTCCCTGGCAGGTTTGTCAATCCCACCTGCTGCATAGAGGTTTCCCCTTATCCTTTCCTATTTCTTGGATCTTCAGATGGCCTATTCTGGTCTGTAGGTGTTTAAGATCTCTTTAAACTTTTAGGCACCAGCTTTTTCTCGTGGCAAATCCCTGTTTCATCTCACATTTCCCTCCTATGATTAATTTATCAAGACAAGCTGTTAAGTGCTGTGTGGAAGAATCACGTTAGAGGCTCCTAGAGGGTTTCCAGCTTCGGGGTGGGAGGGAAGAGGCTCACAAGAAGTGTTGAAGACTGTGGGATTATTCATGGGAATTGAAACTATTTTTGGAAGGAAGTCTTTACTGTTGGCATTTTTTTTGAATGGATGAATTCAGAAGAGTTTTGGAACAGCATTAACACTGGAAGTTGATGCTCTTCAGTTCTGTTGTTTCATCCAGCCAGTTTAGACAGTAAGGTAAGCTTGTGGATTTCCTCAGATCCAGGATTCTCTGGTTAGAAGAAATATTATGGAGTCAGTCCTGTACCGTGGCAGGAAATACAGTGCATTATTCATGGGTTTAGTTTGCTTTGCTAGCCTTGTCAGAAGAATGACAGATCTTTTTTCTGGTGTTGGCTGAAGCTGCACAAAGCTCGGGTGGTTTGTGGTTGTGGAGTTGTGGGGACTTCTGAGGTTTGAGGTGGTTTTTTTTTAAGTGGATGTCAGGAGGTTCTCTGGCAGCATAACTCTGGTCACCCCTCATAGGGAAGGTTTGCTGACCTTTACATGTTCCACAAGGTGTCTGGCTACAATTTAAGCTCTTTGAATTTTGCATTGGTGCTAGGAGAAACCTCTGGTACAAACCTGAAACTGGGTAATGGGAAAAGGTTTTCTGAGTCTCTCTGACTTGTCAGCATTTCTCGTGTGTTTGGGTGCCAAAACGCGTGCCACAAATAGGAGAATGGGAGATGGTGCCTGTCCCTTCTTTCACCTCTTATTTATGTGTGTAAAATTGTTGAATGCTGAATATTTGTGTCCTTGCCAGCACAGAATTCCAGGCTAATTCAGGTCAGGACTCCCGGGGATGGTGTGCTCCAGCCCCGAGTGTGCGTCGGTATTCCAGGCTCAAACTCCTTCAGAGGGGGAGCACGGATGATGTTTCCTCTCTGTTCTAAGCATTTCCTGTTCTCTCTGCTCCCAGGACCAGCTGTGTGGCCGTGACCCCACCCTGACAGACGAGCTGATCAATATCCTGACAGAGCTGACCCAGCTCAGCAAGACGACCAACGCCAAGGTGGCCCTGCGAGCGCGGCAGGTGAGGGATCCCTGCCCCAGGCTGCTCCTGCCTGGGCCTCGCCCCTCTGGGGAACCCATACCTCCTGATGTTTATTTTGATCTCTATGCAAATGGGGAGAGCAGGTTCCTGTGAGCAGCACTTTGACAGCCGAGCTAATTAACAGTGATTAACCGCGGTGACAGGCGGAGATTGCGCTGCATTCCCAGGCACTGTAATAATTTAAGTTTGACGTGCACGCCTTTGTCCCTGCTCCTCCAGAAAGTTTTGTCTGGCTCACACAGGAGCTAACTGGGAGTAGCCCGTGGTTTGTGTGATGGAGGAGGTGGGAAAAGCTGGTCACTGTGGTTTTTGGTGGTTTTGTCATCTGCAAACCTGACCAGCACAGGCTGCCTGGATTGTGCAGGAACGACATGGACTGGCTCTCCCAGGTTCCTCAGCTGCCTTACAGTTGTGGATCCATGTGTGCAGAGAACAGGGAGAGCCATTTGCACAAGAACCAGCTGTTCTTTGCAGCTGCTAAGGAATTGCCACAAAGAATTATGCTGGCCTTTTGCAGGGTTTCTTCCATCTTTGAGTTGCGCTTTGTCGATTTTGTTTTTACCTGGAAATGATTGGAAAACCTCTGGATGCTGCAAATTCCAAGAGTCTGCTACAGAACTGATCTGAATGTCACATAGGCACCCAGATATTGTTGTGAGCTTCCTCTTCAGCAGTTGAGTTTAACCCTCCCTCTGTTGCCAGGAGGGGGTGAGAGAGGGCACAGGGGTTTCCTGATAACGCTGACCCCAGAGTCTGATCACTCCTCTCACTCCACAGTCCCCATCTCCAGCCTAAAGGAGGAAAGCTCACACTTCGGGGGTCTCTCTTTTTATTTCAAAGCTTGACTGGTGAAAATGAGCACGATGTTTGAAGCTGCTCAGTGACCTTCTGTTTCCTTCAGGATTGTGTTTGTGTCCTTGAACCTCCCCACAGCCAACTGGGGATGGTGCTGCAGTCCTTGTGCTGCTCTTCCACTTCATTTTGCCTGTTTTGTGCTTCCATTTCCTACCTCTGCGTCCTTCACGTTGGGCATTTAATGCCTGGCCCTGGTGTGTGTTCCCTCCCCTGCCCAGGAGCAGAGCCTGGCTCCAGCATGGGCCTCCCCACAGCTGCTCCCCGCCAGCTCTGCTTCCCAATTAACAGCTGGGCAGGCAATCCCCAGGACTAAGCAGCTCTGCACTGCTAAATCACATGCACTGATGGAACTTGATTGAAGCTGCTCCCCTTTCTCCGTGGGGAATTGCCAACAATACAAACGGAGCAGAGGCACAAATGAGGCCGGGGAGGGGAGAGAGGCTCGGCGGCATCCCCCGGGCACCAGCCAGGAGAATCTGCCTGCAGCCTGCAGCCTGCTCCTGCCTGGGGGGGACAGCCCCCCGCTGATGGCCCGGCCTGGCTCCTCTCTCTGAGCATGGCCCGTGTTCCCCCAGGTGCTCATTGCTTCCCACCTGCCCTCCTACGAGCTGCGGCACAACCAGGTGGAGTCCATCTTCCTGTCGGCCATCGACATGTACGGGCACCAGTTCTGCATTGAGAACCTGCAGGTACCCACCAGCCTCCTCCCGTCTCACCCTCCTGGCCCAAGGGCCTGGTGGCTCTCAGTTGTGTTGCTCTGGACACAAAGCAGCTTTGCCCTGGTTTTTGTTTTTGCCCCTGCACCTTGGGGCCAGTTCTTCCTCACAGGGGACAACGAAGGGGAGGTGCTGCTTCCTCCCTCTGCCCACCAGACACGAGGAGATGGAGTGGAGCTGTGCCAGGGGGAGTTCACACTGGGCATCAGGAGAAGGTCCTTCCCCCAGAGGGTGGTGGGGCACTGAGCAGGCTCCCCAGGGAGTGGGCACAGCCCTGAGGCTGCTGCAAACCTCCAGGAGCTCCTCTCATATGGTTTTAGTTTTAGTCCTGTGAGGAGCAGGGAGC
>VWYO01006564.1:0-13706 GCA_013400275.1 Rhadina sibilatrix | reverse complement strand
TTAATCAAAAGGGGATTACTTGCTGCTGGCTACACCACTGTTCTCCAGTTGTCCAGTAACTAAAGCTCTAAACATCAAAACTTGCTTTCAGTTCTATTTCACCCATAAGTTTCATATTCTCAAAACCTAAGCAATCATATTTATAAAGTTTTCCTCTCTCAGCTTCTCCAACAGTGAGAACAAAAGGCCTGGATAAAAGGAGGAAATTCCCAGTGAGAGGGGTGGGGAAACCCTCGACAGAGAAAATGCTGAGTTACTGCTGCTCACCCAGTCTCAGGACAAAGGAGAGGAGGTTTTTTTTCTTTTCCTGTTCCTCTCTCCTCTTGCAGCATTTCGGGTTTGACTTGGGCTGAAGTCGGTTTTTTTATGGCCTCACAGCTGCTGGGAGGTTTGAAACAAGACTAAAGTGGGTCTGAAATATCCCCAGTGACAGATCTGGGCGAGCACTTTGCCAGGGTATCAGTAACAGCATCAAATTAGGCTCAGAAATGGGGAAGATCTCATCCAACCCCTGCTGAAATCAGGGGAAAAGACTTTCTTGGGCTTTGGGATGGTTCAGTCAGGCCTCAGGCACGGCAATTAAAGCAGAATTTGGACAGATTCTGCTGCAGGAATCACCAGAGGGAATTGTTAATGCACTGACAGCACCACCCCGCTTGTGTAACCAAAACCCAGCACAAAAACCTCTAAATATTTGCTCATCTCCATTACTTGGACCAGTCTGGAAAGTCTAAGGATTAACAGATTTGGGACGACGAGGTTTTGCTCACGTAAATTAATTTTCAATATGATAAATATGAAACAACTGGGAAGAACAGGAGCTGCTTTTATCAATTTTGGTTTTATAGACTTACTTTTTGTCAGTGATTTTGATCTGATTTCTCCCCCTGCTGCAGGATGATGGAGAAGGATCCTCCAGGATCAAGTCCCTGGCGTGTTTAGGCAGCCAGGCAGTCCTGACTCCCTCAAAGCCTTGCCTATGGATGACATTTTTTTATTGCTGTCAGAGTTCCCTGAAATAACTTTAATTTTCAGTACAAGCCAGGGCACTGAGGCTGAAAAGAAGAAGGTGAATTGTGGGAAGCTTTAATCAGGGTTAAGGGTTGAGCTTGGACTTTTCAATGGCAATTTTAAAACACGAGAAATTATCCTTTATTTTTTTACCTTTAATAATTTTGGGGAGGAGTTGTTTGTTTGGTTTTTGTTTGGTTTGGTTTTGGTTTTGGTTTTGGTTTTTTTTTGCAGGTGAGACTTGCTTGAGTAACCCAGAATCTTTCAGGTAATTGGAAGCGTTCACTTGCATATTGAGACCTACAAAGGTAAAATCAGATATATACAGATATAAAGAGATATATACAGATATAAAGAGATATATACAGACATAAACAGATATATTCAGCTATAAACAGATATATTCAGTTGCATACCCACACGTGCCTGGGTGAAATCTCACACCAACATTTCCCCTCTCAAGTGAGACACACTTTCCTCGTCCCTCCTCTGTGTGGTTTTCTGTATTTACATCAGCCTTAAATGTAATTTATTACATTTTCAGCCCTGACAGTGTGAATAGATTGCCATTTATTAGGCATTGGCAGGGCATTAAAACATCTGGTTCCTAAGAAACAAAGGGATTTTATCTGGAGCTTTTGTTCCATTCGATGGAATTACTTTGGAAAATTCTCCGGAGAGAAACCTCTGGCTCGACAGCTTCCAGCCACATTCCTGCAAGAGCCCTTGGCATCAGCAGCAGGGGAAGTTTGGGGGTTGCTCTTTTCCTACATCCAAGGGACAGAAGGGAATAAGAGGGAGGGAAGCGCAGGGAAAAAAATGGGAGAGAGCTGGGATCGTATCATGCACTGCCTGGATTTTGTGGGATCCCAGTGATGCCTTGGGAAGGCTGAGCTGGAACAGAGACTGGACAGAGCTGGAGAATAAAGCAGAGATTTATTAAAAGGCCTTTAAGGACACACCTTGGGCAGGACAAGAGCCTGGCCAGGGCTGCACCCAAGGTGAACCCAAAATGGGCACAAAATGGACCCAAAATGGACCCAAAATGGGCACAAAAAGGTCACAAAATGGACACAAAATGGTCACAAAATAGACACAAAATGGTCACAAAATGGACACAAAATGGACACAAAACGGTCACGAGGTCTCAGACTTTGATCAGTTCTGGTCCATTTGCACTTTGGGGTTGAATTGTCCAATTCCAGCTCCAGCTGATGCAGTCCCACCCTTCTTGTTCTCTCCCTTCAGCCCCCGCTGTTTGTGCTTTTGGGCCTGGAAACTTGTCCCAGCTGTGCTTGGTGTGCAGCAGGAGCAGGATTTGTTTTGTGTCCCTGCTGTGTGCAGAGCTGAGTGAGCCTGAGTGTGAGGCTGAGAGCTGCACCCCTGGGCAGCACAGAACCTGGGATACATGAAGCTAAAACTTGAGGCATCACCAGGATCATTAAGATTGGGAAGAACCTCCAAGATCATCAGTCCAGCCTTTAACTGAACACCCCCATGTCCACTAAACCATGTAATGAATGGCCACATTTATTCATTTTTTGAACACCCACCTTGTGTCAACCTGATCCATGGGCAATTTATCTCCAAAATTCCCTCCCAGCTGAAGCCTGACTGATGGGAAGCATCCAAGCATGTGGCAGCTCCCAGCAGAGGTCAAATGTGGGAGGAAGGAAACCTGGATTTGCTACAACTGTACGAGGAGCAGCCCCAGTCCTCTGGAAGTGAATTTTAATCTCCAAACCATGGGAAAGTTTTTGTTGGATGTCTGTCAGTCCCTTGTCCAACCAGCTCATTCCTTTGGAAGAATGATGGAAAAACTTGAACGAAACCCTGCTTCAATCCTGGAAATGCCCAAGGGCAGAGATTTTTGCTGCTATGGAATTCTAAGAGGGACACTGGGGAAGGACAAAAAAACCTGTCCCAAAGTTGGGAACAGCAGCAGCAGGCTCAGGATGAGAACTTCCAAGTGGCAACGGGCCACGGTGAAGAAAAAGCCCAACCCTAAAAGCAGATTAGCATTGAACGAATGTCAAATAAAATACTTCCGGTCAGCTCAGTGAATCCAAGTGAAACAATCCCCTTTTCAAGGAATGCTGAAATATTTCATTTTTTTTTTTCGCGAAAGAAAAAAAAAAGAAAAAAAAGGAAAAAAAAAAAAAGAAAAAAGCTGGAGAAAAAAATTTTGAGGGATGCATTTNCCCTGGGAGCTGTGGAAATCTGTGGAGGATCCTTTTTCCTGGCACATGGGCATGGTGGTCAGGAATTTGAAGGATTGTGTTGGATGAATTTGTCTGCCCGATCAGAGCCCATCCACAAAAAACTTCAAAAAAAAACAACAAAGAGGTCTGGCAAATGAAATGAAAGCAGAGGATGGATCATGACTGGATGACTTGTTTGAAGGACGGAGCTTTGCACCTTGGCTAAAGGAGCTTTGCAAAATAGGTTTATATTTTGCATAAATCTATTGAAGGTTTTAGTGACAACGTTAGAGAGCCTTGTGTACTTCCCTCTGCACGGCCATCAAGGAAGTCTTTTCCCTTCAAGAGAGAGGGGGAAATGTGGGAAATAAATTGTAGAGAATTCTCAAAGCCCGACAGAAGGCTCACATAGGACACAGCTGTGTGCAGATTTTGAGGTAAAGCGTCCCAACTTGGAAATGCCAAGGGAACAGGACGGACGTTGTTGAGAGAGAAATGGAACTGGAAGCAAGATTCAAATGATGGCCTTGCAAATGGACCAGATACTNCAGGATGGATGTTGTTGAGAGAGAAATGGAACTGGAAGCAAGTTTCAAATGATGGCCTTGCAAATAGACCAGATACTTTGGAGAAATAGAACTGTGAAAGGTGCATTGTAGTAGGAGCCACGAGGGGTGATTTTAGATGATTGGCTTTAAGGCAGTAACAGCATTGTGTGGCAAAAACTGATAGGCCAAGAGACACCTGTAATGGATTGTAATTAGGAAATAGCTTGGCTTCTGAAACACCTGTATTGTCTCACCCTTCACATGAGACTGAAAATGGAATAAATGTTTTTAAAACACCTCTCAGGTGTCCTATCTCTGGGTCAGAAAAGGGCATAATCCAACACATGGCCTCCTCTGGACTTGCTCCAACAAACAGTTCCACGTCCTTTTCCTGTCACAGGCACCAGAACTGCCCATAGCATTCCAGGACTTGGCTGGTCAGGGACAAAGGGAACTTCACAAACAGAGAACCCAGTGTGCCCTTCGTTTTAGCAGTGCCCTGTGTGATTCCTGTGATTCCTGTGGGTCACCAGGCCTCACTCCTGGCTCTTCCCAGAAAAAGGGATAAGCAGAGGGGACACAACATTTGCTGGAAAAAGAAGGAGAAGGCTTCCCCTCTGGGCTGTCCCGTTTGAGGAATGATGCTTCTGTCCAGGGATATTCACTAGGAGGGGCCTAAGATGGCAATCCAATAAATTTTAATAAATTGCACGCTGAGGCCTGAAAGAACTCGCCCTCAGGCAGAGTTATAAAACAAAGCCGACACACACACACATAGAAGCTCCATTTCTTATTTTCCAGGATAACAAGTCAGCCACGGAGCCCTCTCTCCAGCCGCCGTGGTTCCAGGGGGAAGAGCCAAGAAGGCCTGGAAAGCAGATTTATCTCGTGTTACTGACGCTGGCTTGGCCTGGCCGCGGGAAGCTTGGTCCCCCACCAGCACAAGGGATGACTGCAGGAATGTGGCCTCCCTGTCTGCTGCTCCCACTGTTTCCCGAAGCCGCTGGCAGCGGGAAAACTGAGGGAAAGGCATTCCAGTGCCATGGTGGTCGCTGCTTTGGCTCTCAGGTGCAGCTTGGATGTGGAAATGCTGCACCAGGGCTTTACCGCCAACCAGCTCCTCTGGATCTGCTCACAATTCCTTACAAATCATTTCGGAGCTCCGGACAGGTCCTTTTGGGCTCCTCAGGCCACTCGCAGAGCTCTGGAGAGGTGAGATGTTCTTTTATGAAGCTTGTCACCCACCTGGTTTGATGATGGGTATCCACATGGCCGTGGAACACAGAGCAAAACACCTGGGCCGGTCCCATTCATCCATGGTTCTCTTTTCGGGAATTGCTTTAATTTGATGAAATAAAAAAGCAAAACGATCTGAATTTTGAATGAGTTTTGGCTTTCGAGAAGCGCAATCTGCCGTTCAGAGCAGACAAAGCTGTTCCTGGTTAAAAGTGGAAATGTTTTCCTGCCAGTGTCTTCTCTGAAGCCTCTCATTTGATTTTAATTTTGAACAGAAACAAAAACAAGCCCAGGGGCCGTTGTGGGTCTGCTCATGTGAGAATCGATGACAATGAGGTGCTGGAATTCAGCATTAAACGAGGGTAGGGTGAAGTGGATTGGCTCCAAGCAAAATCCATTAGCACTGTAACCTGTTTGGGACCGTGGCCAGCAGGATTCTGCATGGAATTCTCCAAGAAAACCTGAAGCACAGAGGGATCACAGTCCGTGGGCTTCTGACAAGAAATAGCTTTGGGGGAAATCCTAAAATGCACTTGATTTGATATAAAGCTGGCTCTGTCCCATTTGGAACAGGAAAAAAATCCCAAGTACGTGGGTGATTGCTCCATGTGCTGCTCAAAGCCCTGGTACTCAGGGATACGCTGGAAAAAGGCAGAGATTGATCAAAAACCAAACAGGCAGAGCCAAACAATCCTTGCTAAGAGACAGGAGGAAAGGAAAAATCAGAATTATTTTTGCTGGCGGAGACTTAATCAGTCCTGAGTGATGGAACTGGGTTTCCTGGAGCACAAGATCTCTCTCAAGGTTAATTTCTGGTGTGTCTACTGATGTTTGGATTAAAGGAGATCTGAAATTAGGGATTTTATATGATCTCCTGCCTCTGTGCATCCCCAAATGCTTGATAAAGGCAAATCCAAATTTTGCTGTGGTGCAAGACTCACAGATTCTCTTTCCCAACCTCACTTTTCCTTCATAAATGTAGAAAGCTGGAAGTTCAACTGTTAAACTTGACAGTAGCTGAGCAAAGGACTCAAAAATATTGCAGGAAAAGGAAGAAGAGTTCATAATCATTGCAGCCTGCATGGACATGGCACAATCCATACAAATTCCTTAAGATTCCCCAGATAACATTCCTGTAATTATGTATGTAATTTCATACATACAACTTTAAGCCATCCACTCTTCCTTGCACATGAAATTTTGTTTCCAAAACTCTTCCTCGCACAGGGGATTTTGATTCCAAAACTCTTTGTTGCACAGGGGATGTTGAGTCCAAAACTCTTCATTGCACAGAGGGTTTTGATTCCAAATCTCTTCCTTGCACAGGGGATTTTGATCCCAAAACTCTTTGTTGCACAACGGAGTTCTGTTTCCAAAACTCTTCCTTGCACACGGGATTTTGATTCCAAATCTCTTCCTTGCACAGAGAATTTTGTTTCCAAAGCTCTTCATTGCACAGAGGATTTTGATTCCAAAACTCTTCGTTGCACAGGGAATTTTGTTTCCAAATCTCTTCCTTGCACAGGGGATTTTGATTCCAAATCTCTTTGTTGCACAGGGAATTTTGTTTCCAAAACTCTTCCTTGCACAGGGGATTTTGATTCCAAAACTCTTGGTTGTGCAGGGAATTTTGATTCCAAAACCTTTCCTTGCCCACCGGGCAACAAGAAGCCAAAACAGCCAAGACCCATGAGACTGGAGCCGTCTGTTGCTTCCCCAGCAGATTCCTTCCAGGGATTTTTTTTGGCAAGTGTGACTCTACCAGACAACAGCAGGAGTGCTCATCCTGAGCGAGCTGGGGATAATTCCTTCATCCTAAAATCCTTCCAAAATTTACCTGGTGGTGCTACGGTAGCAGCACTCGGGGATCTCCTGAGGGTTCTTCAGCGCTTCCTTGAGCGAGGCCAGCACTGACAAATCCGACTATAAACCATTCCTGCACTCCATATATCCTCTCCAAGGCAGACACACATCATCAAAACCCCTCCAGCCCCTGCAAAGGAGCTTTGGAGCAGGTGCAAGGTCTTCATCTGGAATAACAATCCCAAGGACGAGGCTTTAGCATGGGAGTGTTTTCCAGGAGAGGATTCCCGTTTCCTAATGCAGCTTGTTTGACGTGGGATTTGACAGCTGATTTTTGCAGGGCAGCTCCCCCCCTGCCCCATGAAGCACCTCCGTGCTCTGAAAGGTTTCTCGGCAGAATTTAAAATCCAGATGTGACTTCAGGTTCTTAGACCCAGGCCAGGCTGGGTTATGCTGCTGAGAAACATCTGCACAAGGAGTTTTGACGAGGAGAACACGCTTCCAGCTCCAGGATTAATGTTTTATCCTGTCTTATCCTGCGCTCTGCCTCTTGCATGTTAATAACCATTTTAATGTGCCTTTCTGGTGGAATAACCGGGCCATTAAGGGATGAAAGGATTTAAAGTTATTATCATTAGCCTGGAACTCTGGCAGGAAGGAGAGATGAGAATTTCTTCGACTCTATTTCGGAAGGGATTGAAATTCAGAGTGTTCCTGGGAGTCGCTTGCCTTGGAGATTCCCTGTCCTGCCTAGATTTTGGTGCTTCCATGCAGGAGCAAATATCCCTTAGACCTCACATAAGGCAGTTATGGGATAAACAGAGGCTGGCACTGATGGCAAGGCTGAAGCCACATCCAGAATATTCCCCAGAAGATCTCAAACAGCACTTTTAAGCTGGTGGTGGAGTAGTCCCAGTTTGGTCACCTTGAGGTTATCCAGGGCATAAATGCTCATGGACAGTCCAGCAAATTCTGGGATCCCTCCCACGGCTTTGCACGTCTGTCTAATTGTTTGGGAAAACTTTTCCATCAATATTTCCCCGCTCAGGTAAAATTTGAAGCAGTGTTAAAGTAGTTCCCGCTTGAATGAAGACACAGGAAAACAAATTGCGTCAAAATGTTTGGGAATGATGTGTTTGTCTGCTCACAAGCCATTCCTGCTTTCTTCTGCAGGTGTGCTGAGGCAGCAGACTTTAGGGAAGACTCCAGAGCTGGTGGCGTTCAGGAGCAGGAAAAAGGCAGTGGAATCCTCTCTCCAGCTTTCCACATGGACCAAATCTCCCTCACCTGCTGGTGAACCTAAAAACATTTTTGAGGCTTTTGCTGCTTGTTCCTTGACTTCTTCCAGATCAGAACCCATCACAGGTTGACCACCCCTGCTTTGGAAAGGCTGAAAGAGTCTTCTTGACTTTGACCTCAGCCTCTGACTGGGTGAGGGCTTTGGATCAGCCCTCGACAGCTCTGTAGCTGCCATCATTCCACATCCCAGCTCTCCCTCCAAACTCCTCTTTGTTGTTCCCTCTTTCCACCCTGGCAGATGTTTTCCAGGATCTTGCCTCACTGGGAGCCAGAGCCAAGCTCTGCTGGTCCTGCACTGATTAATTCCAGTGGGAGTGGCACCAGGGGAGGAGGAAACCCCTTCCTGCCCCTGCTCTTGCTTCCCCTGGGTCACCAACCCCATAAATAACAAACGGGGGAAGAAACCAAACAAGCCCTAGAGCAGGAAGAGAGAGAGAGGCTCAGTTTTATTCAAAGCAGCTTCCAGATTGTCCCAACGAACCTCCATGGGAATGAAACGAAGGACGTGCTGGTTTTGGGGTGGGCATCTCCTTTGGGCAGCGCCTCGTTACTCTTTCTGCTCATTAATCCCCTAATTAGAGCTTATTTCGCCGTGATTTTTCCTCTCAGCTCCTCCTGCTCTGCTTCTGGGTGGGATTCCTTTGCCTGATCCCAAGGATCCGAGCTCCAGCAGAGCAAGACCTCCTCCACATCTTCTGGGACCATTAAACGTGCTGTAAAACAATGCTGGATACACCAATAAAACCATGGATGCATTACTCAAGCCATGCATTTATTGCTCAGGCTATTACAATAACTTTCCACCAGCATTTTATATCTTATTTCTTATCCACCTCCCCTCCACCCAAGACTGAGCAGTTTTCTTGAAGGGATTTTTTTTTAAAACCAAATTAAACCCTCTATTTCAGTAAAATAACTCCATTTTTAAAAAAATTCTTCCTTGTTTTTTCGCTTCAGTTTTCCTCACAGACATACTCTTCTAAGCACCACTTGCCTCTGGCTGGTCACTTGAAGGAGAACCTGGGAAAAATGAAAAATAAAAGTTTGATCTTTGAAAAAAAAACTGATGCTTTTTTTATTGAAGCATCCGACTTCTCTTATCTCAAAAGATTTGAGTTTTGTTTGCACATTTTTTAGGGTTTTGACAAGGGAATCCCCACATATCTGATCCAGTGAACTGGATTTATTTTTCCTGCTGGGGAACCATGAGCTGCCTTTCCTTTTGTTAAAGATCCAACATTTTCCCTCAGTCTGGGAAAGAAATTAATGGAACCATCAGCCCGTATCTCAGTTTATCTTCCACAATCTCCCGGTGCTTTCCAATATTCCGGGATAAGGAATGACCCCAACAGCAGAGTGGGCTTCACCACAGGCCCTCTCTCACCCCTGAGTCACAGCTAGAACTGGACAGAGCCAAAATATCAACGGGATACCAAGGGAATTTGGGATAAAATACTGATTTTAAAGCCAGCAGCTCAGAACCAGGCAGCTGGTTCATACTCTGAACCTGACACTCCACAGGACCAAGCAACTCTTCCACTGAACCAGGTGCTCCCAGCCCAGGAGGACTTAACCCAGCTCAACAGATCAGGATTAAACCCCATATCCAGTCACAACTCAATTTATTAGACCTGGATTAAATCCCATATCCAGTCACAAACTAATTTCTACAGACCAGGAATAAATCCCATATCCAGTCACAAACTCAATTCTCTAGACCTGGATTAAATCCCATATCCAGTCACAAATTCATTTCTACAGACCAGGATTAAATCCCATATCCAGTCACAAACTCATTTCTACAGACCAGGATTAAATCCCATATCCAGTCACAAACTCAATCCTCTAGACCTGGATTAAATCCCATATCCAATCACAAACTCAATCCTCTAGACCTGGATTAAATCCCATATCTAATCACAAACTCATTTCTCTATACCAGGATTAAATCCCATATCCAGTCACAAACTCATTTCTGCAGACCAGGAATAAATCCCATATCCAGTCACAAACTCAATCCTCTAGACCTGGATTAAATCCCATATCCAATCACAAACTCAATCCTCTAGACCTGGATTAAGGATTAAATCCCATATCCAGTCACAAACTCATTTCTACAGACCAGGATTAAATCCCATATCCAGTCACAAACTCAATCCTCTAGACCTGGATTAAATCCCATATCCAATCACAAACTCAATCCTCTAGACCTGGATTAAATCCCATATCTAATCACAAACTCATTTCTCTATACCAGGATTAAATCCCACATCCAGTCACAAACTCATTTCTGCAGACTGGGAATAAATCCCATATCCAGTCACAAAGTCCTTTCTCTAGACCAGGATTAAATCCCATATCCAGTCACAAACTCATTTCTCTAGACCTGGATTAAATCCCATATCCGGTCACTGTTTATATCTGGTTGAGGCTCAGCAGGAGCTGTCATTTAAATTCTGTGATAAAAAATTCCATTTTTTTTTTTCACTTAAGAAGGAAGTTGAATAAATTTCTGTAAGTTATTTTTAGGGGACAAAAATGAATTAAGTCAGGGTTTGGAAAAGCTTTGAAATAATCCCAGAATCATGGAATGGGTTTGGTTGGAAGGGATTTTATGGATCATCCTGTTCCACTGCTGCCACGGGCAGGGACAGCTCCCACTATCCCAGGCTGCTCCAAGCTCTGTCCAACCTGGCCTTGGACACCTCCACGGATCCAGGAGCAGCCACAGCTTCTCTGAACAACCTTTTAAAAATCACATTTAAACCCTTTATAAAACAGATTTAACATTTTCTCTTTTTTAAGTTTCATTTCTTCCCTCTTTTATTAAAAGAAGGCAAAAAAAAGTACAACAAATTTTAAAATACCCCCGACTTCACACCGAAAGAATTTATTGGTTTTACTTCCATATATTTAAAAATCTGAGAGAAATAAATCTCTTATTCATTTAAATGCTTTAATTTGTGGGAAGCCTGGGTCGGAACAGATCCACTGCTTTCAATGAGTCTCAGGCACCTTCTCTGAAGAGAATCTTTCTGTGATTTCCGTGAGTTTTAGCCCAAACCCTATGGATTTCACCCAAAACCCTATGGATTTTCCCCAAACTTATGGGAATCTTAAAGAGAACCTATGGACTTGGCTGGACGCTGGATCAGAACTTCCATGAATGGCAAAAAAACAAAAAAAAAAACAAAAAAAAACCAAAAAAAACCCAAAAAAAACCAAAAAAAACCCAAAAAAAACCAAAAAAAACCCAAAAAAAACCAAAAAAAACCCAAAAAAAACCAAAAAAAACCCAACAAAAAACAAAAAAAAAAAAAAAAAAAAAAACCAACAAAAAAACCCTTCCAGATGGGAATTCCAGCTCAGGCCTGCCTGAGTATCCCAGCTGGGAAAACCGCTGGGACGTCGCTTGAGGGAAATCAAGTAAGAAAAGAAATCACTGATCCTCAACCCAAATTAAAATCCCCTTCGGAAAACAACAAATAAACTTCGCCATCTGGGACTGCCTTGATTTCCACAGCACTTTTATTGAAAGCAGCCGGGTGCTCTCCCTGCCTTTGACCGCTTTGAGGAAGGAGAAGATGTTTATTTAAGGTTCCTAATTTGTTTAGAGCCGGTAAATTAAACCCCGGGTTGTGCTTGAGTGCTGAGCTCGTTTGAAGAGCTGCTCTGTTTAGAGGAGTTTTTGACGTGGATCCGTCCGAGTGTGTCCCAAAATGGGAATCATATGCCCGGAGAAACCAGAGCTTGGCACTTCCCCACGCTGGGATTTGGGAGCACGGGGCTGAAAGTCTCCAAACTAAAAGAAAAAAAAATGGGGAGGGTGAAAGAGACTTTGCAGCGTTTTCAAAAAAATTCTTCACTTGGCTGTCAATTAATGCCATTAAAAAAAAATCACCAATTAGCTGAGATCTGCCTTAATCACGGGGCGTTGATCATTTTTAGCCACTTGAAGGATCAGAACAGGAAACCAACTGTTAATTTCGGGGTGGGAAAGGCCAAGGAAAACCTGTAAAAAGCGGAGAATTGGCCAAAGTCGCTACTGTCACTTCTGTTCCTAGAGAAAAACAGGAATAATTCCTCGGCTTCCCACCTCCCCCCACCCCCAGACAGCTACAGGCACTGGGGTCCAGCTGTGGGAGCATTCCGGAAAATTCCCAACATCATCCCTGCTCCCTGAGGTGCTTCCATGGCTCTATGCCATTAAAGTGGGATTCAGGGTGTGAGCCAGGTGCTCTGGTGGGATCCATCCCCCTGGAATTAATCCGGGGAGCAGAGCAACAATCCTGATGGATCCGCCACTCCATGGTGGATCTCCTGGGGCTGGTGGATCCGCCAGGATTGAATCAATCCCAGTGGAAGTGTCGGAGTGACCCAAATTAACGAGGATGCAGGGAGAAACGTGGTCCTCCATCAAGAATTCTAATCAGCAGCTGGATGTGCAGAATTCCCGGGAGTGGGATAACTCTCCTACAGGATCCATCTTCCACCTCCAGGGTGGATTCCTTCATCAGCTTCTCCCCTCAACATTCCTTTCTCCACCTGACCAGCCTCATGATTTTGATTTAGCTGCCCTTCAAAGTTTTCTTCCAGAAAATTATTATTTCATGGTGACTTCCAGTCGTCCCTGCTTCCCAAGAAAGCAGCAAATTTCCTACAGGGTTTTCTGATGGGAATATTCTGGAATATTCTGTGCTTTAAATGGCGTTTTTTTTTGTTGTTTTTTTTTTTTTTTTTTTTTTTGTTTTTTTTTTTTTGTTTTTTTTTTTTTTTTTTTTTTTTTTTTTTTTTTTTGTTTTTTTTTGGTGAAGCTCCTCCCTTCCTCATTCGTTCCTCTTTATTCAACTAATTTGAATCAGCCCTAAGTTTTCCAAGATTTTCTAGACTGGATTCCTGTAAACATTCAGGTCTCAGTTACATAAAAGGAAAATTAAAATATTCCAGGAATATGAGTGGGGTTTATATCAGATTTTCCCTGGATGTGAGGGTGGTTTTTGGTGACATCAGGGTCAGTTCTTCCTTTTATTGCTTTATTTTGCAGTGAAAGTTTTGAAGGAGATTAATTCCCTTTTAACCTCATTTATTCCCTTCCTCTTCTGAGTATTTCCTTGTCATTTGGCCATTAAATTTCAGCAAATTAATTTAGAAAAATTAAAGCAGCCCTGTCTTAGTTCTTGGAGCTGAACTGAAGAGGATCTGTTTTGTTTTTCCAAAATGCAGATAAAGTATTTTTATCAACTCTTTTCCTTTTTTTTTTTTTTTTTTTTTTTTTTTTTTTTTTTTTTTTTTTTTTTATTTTTTTTTTTTTTGCTTTTTTTTTTTGCATTTTTGGTCAAATACCATAAAATACTGTATTTATTATAAACCTGTCAGCCTCATCAGAGTTAAAGGGCAAATCAATGTGAGGATCAATTTGATTTTCCAAGAAGTGACCCCAAAAACTTGGCAAATATTCTCTCCCAGATCTTCTGTGTCTTCAGTGTGGTTACAGAAGAGATCTTTGCTCCACCCCCATTCCCAATCTCTCCTTAATTCTTTATTTCATTATTCCATAATCCAAGACTAAATGAGAAGTCACGGGTTTATTATTTTGGGGAATTTTTTT
>VWYO01006533.1:0-10180 GCA_013400275.1 Rhadina sibilatrix | reverse complement strand
AAAAAAAGAGAAAGAAAAAAAAAAAAAGAAAAAAGAAAAAAAAATATGCAAAGGTCAAATACCTCCAGTCACAAAGTATAAGGTTTAACCTCAATTTGCTCCAATTATCTCTGACAGAATGATCTATTAATTCAAATTATTGGTTAAAGTTCTGAGATTATCCCTTCCCTTTTCAAACTGTAGTCTTCAACAATCCAGGCAGAAGTTATGTTCTTGGGGGACATCAGTCATTCCTCACACAAAATACAGAGTTAGGAAGTATTTCACTGAGGAAAGAAATGTGCAGCTCTCCTGGAACTAAGATGCTTAAGCAAGTAAGAATGGAAAATGTTTGTAAGCAAATTATGGATCCTTTTATGTTTCTAAGGCAATTAATACACTTATGAGGAAACTACCTGGTTTGCAAATATTCTACCAAACCCTAGAGAAGTCCTACACTTATGAATCAGGGGGCTCTGAAATGAATGAGCAAGTCACTGTGTGGTTCAGGATTGATGACATACATGACATTTTGAGAGGGACTTGCCTGTTTTGTTTTTTTTTTAGTGGAGGTTTTTTATCAAAGGCAAGTTTTGATTTTGTTTTTTTACATCAGATGGGAAATGAATGGCAGTCATAATATATAAACCTTTAAAGGGGACATAAAATTACCTTCAAATTCTTAGTGAAGAAGACACATGGGGGTTTTTAATCACCTGAAAGAAGAGAGCTACTTCTCAATAATTTACTTTTTTCCAGCATCAACAAAATCCAAGAATCCATTACATTCAGAACTACTGGATAGGCAGAATTTGATTCTCCCCTTGTGTGAATAAGGGACAATTCCAGCTTAGTAATGCCACTGTGCATTTGTGTAAATGAGTAGAGAACTAGAGCCTTCGGGGATTTCTTAAAACTTACTGATATTCAATCCCTTCTAGTGGCTCTGCCAGGAAGCAAAATGAAACAAGAAAAACCAACTTTGGACAAACTCAGTGCATGTAAAAGGAGCAGAAATCAAACACTGAAGAGGAATTAAACATTCCATTCCATTAAAGGATATAGCCAATAATAAAACCTTTATGGATAAACATTTGCTCTGGGATGAAACCCAGGATCCTTTAAGCTTATGACCAATGCATGCTTTATAAATGTTTTTGCTTTCTACTCCAAATGCAATTAACAAATGCTTTTTCCTGCTATATAAACACTGAGCATCAGATTTGAAGATAGGCTTCCATGAACATTTCCTAAAAAACTGCTAGCACCAGCCTATGATTTTGCTCAGTTTTAACATCTCCTTGGCATCACTTTGGATTACTTTATTGAGTGCAAACATGGAGCAAAGGCCTTCAAATTTCACTGCTGGGCAGCAAAGGGTTTTTGATGATTCACACAGTAATACATCATGTGACTGTTTTCACACACTTTGCACCTCAGTCAGGATAAGAAAAATCAACGTACAATTATGCATGTACAGTGACATCCCCTGGAGAGCAATTAAGACTGAAAAGTTTACCTTATCCAAAAGTACTGCTATAGACTGAACAACCCAGTTTGTTTCCTGCAGTTTTGAAAATGTTTGGGCACCAAGCACACCTAGGAGCAAGCATGGAAAAGTTGCTCAAAATCTAAATATTAGGTTTTTTGATACTGAGTAGTTGCAAGTGAGAAACTACAGAAGCCTCCTCTCACTTCGCAGGTACCAAGTAATTAAGTGAAAACAGGGACTAAGACTCAGTTTTAGGTTCTTGGTTTCACAGACATTTACTCTCAAACTGTAGGCGAGTTCCTCTTGTGACCTGACACACAACAGTAGACTTCCACACTTTCTCAAATGGTAGTACGAGAAAAAGGTACCTCAAAATTCAAGATGATAAGATGCAATGGCAAATATGCTGCAGAGAAACACTTAGGAGTGTTACACACTTAATGTGTAATGGCTATTGAGATAGATTTTACTACAGAACTGGACATGTACAGGTGATACGAATTGTTCCAGAGTAAAAACAGGGACATATTCATGACATTTCATTACAGACAGCCTGTTTTATCACTTTTATTTTCTTACCCTCTCCTACACTAGGTACAGATAGAGTTATGTGAACACTTAATTTCCTTCAGCTCCTACCAAAAAAAAAAAGTACTTACTTATATTAGGACCAAACCTGGCTTATTATTAGTTTGGGGAGGAGTATTAGCAATTCAACTACTTATATTAAATTTTCCTATCATCATCCTATCAAATAATTTCCTGACTAAAATTATTTGCTAGTATGAGAGTCAGGCATCTCACTCTAGAGTGTATGTTGCTATAGTAACAATTTCTAAAACTCAGATAACTTAATCAAAATATGCCATTACCACAAATGTTTAGTCAAATTAAGTATGTTAGGCTAGACCAAATCCAGTGGTCTGATCTGTGTGTATGTAATAACTGATCAAAATCAGATTGAGAAACTCTTTGTCTCCTCCTCTTTAGATGCAATTTACATAGGCAGTACAGTGCTTGAAAACTATCTGAGCTTTCCTTAAATTAGCATTACTCACAGCATTAATGAGATATGTGTGAGTATATTACAGTCAAGAATAATGGGATCAGCAGAGCTGGTCTGTTTGTGAAGTGAAAAAATAATCAAATGTTAACTTTCAGTGCTTTCACAGTTCCACTAGTTTAGCAATTATCTTTCTATCCTTTATTCTTTGCTTTTAATCTATGCTAAATGGACTAGAGTACACTTCTGGTCAAATATTTCATCAGTATAATTTGATTTCTACTTAAATGATTACTTTACTCTGTGTGAAAAACATTACTTCTGTGCCAAGTTGTAAAAATGCCTGGTTGGGTGATTTTAACACTGGTGCAATTTTACTGAGCTGTATTTTCTGTATTTGCAAACTTAAAATTGCAAGTAATCAAGAGGCATTTGCTGGATACACCTGCAGAGCAACAACCTGCTGTGGAACACCCATGTCAACTAGAGAAGCCATTTGACAGGTAAACCCAAACCAGTTATTTATCATCCCTTCACTGCTGCCTCTGGGCTTGAAGATTTCCCTGTCACAGGCCAAAAAAAAAAAACTGAAACAAAGTTATTAGATAGCCTGTGATTATTAAAACCCACAACACCTACATGTTCCCACAGCTTTACCCGTGGAGGCACATGGAATGTTAAAGGGCAACAAATCTGCAAGAACTGCTTGTAGGTGCTACACAGCCACTGCCTGGTGCTGTGGCTTCCAGTGCTCTTCAGTAAACTCTAGCAAGCAAACTAGGAGCTGTGACTGTACCACAGATAAGCACCTGCATGTTGGCTTTAATCTAACTAGATACAGTACCTGCAGCAGCAAAGATTTAAAAGCCTGAACCTGCGAGCAAGAGGCAGTCTAGCAATGTTGCTCCCTTAATTTATAATAAAGCATTTACATAAAAAGAGTGACCATTCCTGGATTATTCCTAGTATTTGTCTCTCCGGTTATTTCACTTCAGTAGAATTAGGTATTTTTCTCTTTTATAGATACGTATCTGCAACTACTCTGTCTTTGAAATTTCATACTGGTCATGCAGAAAAGGAGCACTAGATTTATATTCAGTGTATATCTTATTTTTGAACTCCAGATTATTTTGACAAGAGAAAGGAATGGAAAATTCTTTAATGAAAGCTGAGATTCTTCCATGTTTCCATGCCCCAAGATGGTGAGGTGGAGTAATGCTAAAAACCACTGAGATGTAAAAGTGTTGTTTCTGTGAATTAAATGAAACAAGATAAAATGAACCACCGCTTTACACAGATTAATCCAGCTGCTGCTTTGCAATATAGTACCACCTTAAAAACACATGGCCAATGGATGTTCTCCTTATTCTCCAAAATAGTAGACAGCAAGAGGAAGAGCACATTCCTCCTCCTCCAAGTTCAGTCTCTTCTGTTCTCCTGCCCCTGGGCACTGTGAGGCAAAGGGGCACTTTGCTGAGGTGTGCCCACCATGCAGGTTGGGTGACAACATGGTGCCCAAGCAACGGTTGTGAAGAAACCAATGAAAACATCTTTTGAGGAGCTTCACAGCACTGCCCACCTCAGGGAGCCTGTTCACACAAGCTCTGCACAGCTCCTTAATTAATATCCCACTTTGTGACTCACATGAGCACCTCTAATATGAGCAATTAGTTAGTTCTTTATTGAACTAGCAGGTCAGGCTCTGACTATGTGCTTCTCTGCACTTACAGGGATCACGGTACAAGGCATTATTAGCTTGACACTACACTATTAAAAGTGCTTCCAAGAAACAAAGTTTTATTTGCTCACACATTAACTGCTCTGAAACCTACACCTTTTTCTGTTTTATGACATCATATTGCTAAATACCATTTGTAATTTTGCCACTATTTTCCCTTCTCACAGTTAAGATGAAATATTAGAACCTGTACAGACTACACAGAAGCAGAGTTGTCAGTTCCCTGATAGTCTAAAAGCACAACTAAACACAAGTGTGATAGGTTATCCAGACTCTCCTGAAAGATTTGAAGAAAAAAAAAAGAAGTAGGCTTGAATTAAAAGACTGAATTTAAACAAATCTTCACAAGAAGAAGGTTCCAAGAAGGTATTTTCTATGCAGTTTAAGGTCTTGCTTTTCAATTTCAGAACGTTCTGAATGACAAGAATTCCAGTTTCTGCCCAGTTTATACATAGAATATTTTCTCACTAAGTCTTTCAGTCCAGATTTCAAGGATAAAACACTTTAAAGAAGACTTTTGAATGTGTTTTTACATTTTTATGAGGATGGATAGTATTGAAATAATCTGATCTCATCTATGTATCAATGCAAGATACAGATGTTAGTCTTCAGCATAAGTGATAAAGAATCATGGTGGTTACAAAAAGTGGTATGACAGAAAAATCCCAGGACAAATGAAAATAGAGGCTTATACGAGACAGCCCACGTCTCTGAATTGCCCTGGTGTAACTCAATAATCAGCATGGTCACTAGGTAAAAGCAGAATTTTAAAAAGCTGACCCTTCTGAATGAAAGGATACATCATTGTTCCAACTAGGACATTTAATTAACAGCTTCTTCAGATGATTGATTCATTAAATGACCTTTTTGAATGAAAATAAGAGTTTCTCAAGTAAAGAATTCCTCCTATGTTTTAGTTGCTGTTCTTGGTGGGACTTTTTTTGACCTTCTCAGCAAGGTCTGCGGCTCTCTCTTGTGTGAGAACAACCTTTTGAACTCCTAATGGACTAATATTATCTCAAAACCAAAACTGTTTGAAATAACCTTTTTTGTATTTTAAGGTGGCCAGACTATTCTGGCTCTTCTGCACTCATGCTTAACATGGGCTCCCTGAAGAGCACAATAAACAACTCAATAAAGCACAACAGCAACTGCACAGCTCTGTGTCTTGGTTTGGAAAGACAGGTATCTGCCAGGGAAAGCTGGAGATTCCCTTAGAATGAAGAATGTAAACCCCTCATCCCCTCTAAATTGTAATTTTGCAAATAAGGGCTTTCAGGCAAAGATTTGGGAATAGAAATAACAGTTCTTTACTAAGAATATTAACAATACAAATGTAGTAGAAAACAAAATTACTTAACTAAACAAGCCAACAAACAAACAACAATCTTGGAAAACCTTGACAGAGTCAGAGCTACAACCTGACACCCTGTTGGTCAGGGTGTTGGAAGCAGTCCAAAAGTAAGTCCTCTTGGAGTGGCAGATGTGGTTCTGTTGGAGTAAAGATGATCCTGTAGAAAAGGGTCCAGTGATGGTGAGAAGGGTCCAGTCTTTCTCCGGGAATCCGGTGGAGCCAGATACCTTGTGTTCTTATGTCTCAGTTTTTATCTAGGTAGGAATGGTTGGCTCCCCTCACTGGGTGTAGCATCTCACAATGGGATGATGGAATGTGTTATGTCCTTGGTGAGCCTATATGGCCCATTATCAGAAGATATCCCTCTGGAGGGAGGACAGGTGGTGAAAGAGATAAGAAACACTGCTCCTCCTGGTTTTAACAGATGGTCCATTATCAGAAGGCACCTGCCCCCCTCCACCCAGAGTTACAAGAGATAAAGAAAAACATCTTCCCAACTACATTCAATAGATAAAATAGAACACACATTTTTGGTTCCATAACCCAAGACACCCTGTAGTATCTTCCCTAAACTCAGCCTAGAGTTCTCACTGTACAGGTATGCTAGTTTGGCTGGGATAGAGTTTATTTTCTTCACAGTAGCTAGCATAGGGTTGGGCTTTGATTGATGCTAGAAACACTGTGGATAATTCAGGGGTGTTTTTATTATTGCTGAGCAGGGCTTGCACTGAGCCAAGGCCTTTTCTGCTTCTCATTCCAACACACCACAGAGCAGGCTGGGGGTGCACAAGGAATTGGGAGGGAACAGACCCAGAACAGGTGACTCCAGAAGACCAAAGGGATAATCTAGACGATGTGGCATCATTCTCAGGACATTAAGCTGGAGGACAAGTAGGAAAGGGGTGGGGTGTAATTCAGAGTCTTCCCAAGTCACTGTTCTGTGTGATAGAGTCATGTTTTCCTGGAGATGGCTGACCAAGCAACACAGTGAATGCATTCCTTACTTTGCTTTGCTTATGTGCAGACCTTCTGCTTTGCCTGTTAAACTGTCTGTATCTCAACCCACGAGTCTTCTCACTTTTCTGATTTTTCCCCACCCTGCTTGGGATGAGAGAGTGAGCAGCTCCATAGGGCTTAGTAGACAGCTGAGGTTAAACAACAGAGGGTTACTGAGGACTTTTATTTTTACCCAACTTAAGTAATTTTGTTTTATAATTAAAAAAAAAAAAAAAAAAAAACACTCCAAACTATTAATCACTAGAGCAATTATTTTCTGCACACAGGTCCATGCCTCCAATTTGCAACTGCAGTCCTTCAAGTGATGCATATTCCTCAGAACACACCTGCATGGGAATACTGCCAGTTACATCAATGTGTCTGCATTTGTCCTGTCAGGTAGTTAAAGGTTTGGCAGCTGTAGGCTGCAAATGCCTGGGTTTCTAGAAACTGAAAGACACTGATCTGTTTGCATGGGACAGGGCTGTTTATCTGTTAAAAGTAAATTGTTCCATCAAAGAAGCAACACTACTATTTCTGAAGAAAAGCACAGTACATTTGCAGGGAAACCATCAGATGAATACAGAAAATTCATGTGACTCTATAAACTTCAGCACAGTAAATTACACCCTCACCTATCAGATTAAGAGGCCCTGCATCTTAAAATACATGGTTTCAGTAGCAAAGGTGACCAGACACAGGTAACTTTCCCCAAAGACACACAATCCACTGTGAATAGGTTCAGTTACTCACTCACATTAACTTGGTGGCATCACCAGAGGGTGAATGGATAGGTTCAGAGCCACTCACAGCTTGCACAACACTGGTCACTTGCAACAACACATTTTATGTGAGAGTATAAAACAAGTTATATGTCATTAGAATTTGCCTCATTATAGGCTGTGGTCTAACTATATGACTAATTTGGTTGTTATTTATTTCCCATCTCATTAATACACAGATTTCTGCAATTATGCTAGATAATTGCTGAGCGGTTTATGCCAACAAGTGTAAGCCTATTAGGTATTCTTTAATTGCTCACTTGAGCTATTCACTGTGCTGCCATTGTGCTAGGTGGAAGAGAACACTTTTAAGATGCAAGAACAATGTGTAAATCAAAGGTAAGCAAAATAGATGCATTTATGGTTCTATTTAAAAATTTTATACTTGCCATCTTCTTGTATGTTCTTGCTTTTCAACCTGTAACTTTTACAAATCCAAAAATTTTCTCTCTTACCAGTGAAAATTTATTAATCCAGCATCTATCCTGGGCAATGCATCCAGTATTAACCATCTTGGCTTCACATTCACACCATCCCTCTGAATAAAAAAACTGCCACATAAAAATTAGACATGGAGAGCTACTAGGTGATAGGACGTTTCCCATCACAATGCACAATATTTTATCTTAAAATCATTCAGAATTTTCAAGAACCCTCAGCTGCATGATAAAGATATGGAATACATTATATCTGCTTATATCATTAGCCAAGTGCCACGCTTGCTACAAGTTACGAAATTTCACATGAATAATAAGCTGGTGGACCCATGCTTTTCTCAGTTCAACTTGTATGAGTTCACTCTTACCCAATGAAGGTTTAGTGCCTCAAGGCTACCATTACTATTATAATCTCAATCACAGATATCACATAATTCCATGTGAAGCAATCACATCAATGAAGCAATTTTGTCCAGGCTGGACTTAATTTTCTTCATAGTAACCTGTATGGGGCTACATGCTGCATCACTCAATTTACACGCAGTTACACAGGCAACAGGTACAGAAGGCTTAGTTGTGGTGCTGATGCTCAAATGAGGTTGTTTTATTCAAAATATTTCATGTGGGATAAAAGCATGACAATGTCAGGTGTAACTTAAGTCATGCACATTTCCTCTTCTGAACCATCCTGAACCTCTCAGCCTGCTGCTCAAATGCCCCTAGTAGTAGGAGACTTGCAAAGTCTGGATTCCAGTCCATTCTTCTGGTAGGTCAGCCCAAACAATGACAACTGTAACAAGCAATTTCTGTGTTGCTTGACAGTACCCAGAACCTGTAATTCTGCACTTCCAGGACTCATACACATGGACCCCAAAACTGCGTCAGATTTACAGGTTATATACCTTATAATCTGAATAACTAAAAAAAAAACCAAAACAGTGAAGGCTGAAAGGAAAAGAGGGAAGGATTCCCTTGCAGAAGATTTTTTTGGGACTGAAAATGAGAAGTATTTTATATGCTTGGAAGATGATGTAAAGAAGCATGTAGAAATGGTGACATGGTTAAGAAAGTGAGGCAGCCATGAAAGCAAGCTGTTGTAACTAATTAAGAGAGCTGGCTTCTTAGATTAGAAATTGTGAACTGAGATTCTCTTGTTAGCACTACATGTCAACAAATAACATTATAATTCACAGGATTGCTTTTGTTCCTACATCTCTCTAATCCCAATGGAGGATGTCTCATCTACATTAATGGCAGCATGTTAACTTGGTTCCTCTGCCAGGAGCTATGAGTTGTGCTGGGAAAAAAAGGACAAGTGATTGAGCAGGCTAAGAGCAGAAGGAATGTGCAGTGACTTCCTGCTGCAACAGGTCACCTCAAGCCACGAATTCAGTGCACAAAGAGCCACAGGGTTATTGCTGTATAATTGCATATTTGCTCCTGCATTCCCTGATGTTTCATACAATTTAAGAGTAAATGGAGGAGAGATGTTGAAAGGGGACAGTTCTAAGTTGTAAGTTATATGAACCTGAAACAGAACAGGTGAATATTTGAATTTCAGGACACTTTATCCATTTATGGTCAGTGAAGTCACACGCAGATTTAGCAAATCACACAATACCTGACCTAAAACCTAACTCTAGCGCCTACTTGTGTGCTTTGTGTGCAATTGTGGTATTTAAAGAAGAAGAAGAAGAAGAAGGAGAAAAAAAAAAAAAAACAAAAAAAAACAAAACAAAAAAAAACCCCACCAGAACAAAAATAAAACTGCAGTCCCTGAAGACCCCATAGGAGTGGAGATGAGAAGACAGATTTTACCTGTGAAGTAAAGAATGCAGGGGTTATTGGTTGATGTGCTATGGACTGTGGTACCAGCTGCCTGGATACAAATATTTTACAACTCTAGCTCCTGTGGTCCTCATCCATAAAACATGGAAATGCTAATATGTGTTCTCAGTGTGGAGTGGCAGTTGTAACAGTAATAGACCCAAAAGAATAACTGATATTAGTTATAATGGTGAAATGAATAATTTTCCTGAACTTCTGACTAACAGATTTATGGCATCTTATTTCTGGGAATTAGGGCTTTCATCTTGAGGAATTATGAATTTTCCCACAAATTCTTGAAAGCAATATCATGGAGTTATTTTTATATCTATTTTCTTACATTTTTTACATTTAAATCTGTCTTGGGTTATAGAACCAAAAATGTGTATTCTATTTCATCTCCTGAAAGCATTTGGGGAGACGTTCTTCTTTATCTCTTGTAACTCTGAGAGGAGAGGGGCAGATGCCTTCTGATAATGACCCAGTTGTTAAAACCAAGTGGGGCATTGCTTCTTATCTCTCTCACCACCTGTCCTCCCTCCAAGAGAGTATTTTCAGCTAATGGGCCATTA
>VWYO01006519.1:339-15558 GCA_013400275.1 Rhadina sibilatrix | reverse complement strand
GTTCCCCGGTGCGGACGCGGAGCGCGGTGCGGGCGCGGCGCCCCCGCGTGGGCAGGACCGGCACCGCAGCCCGGAGCGCTCCCGTCCCGGCCCCTCCGCTCCGCCGGGCCCGAGCGGCGCCCGCCTCTCCCTCCTTCCCCTCCCCGGCGCCGCAGCTCCGTGGGGCTCCCGCCCGCCGCGCCCCAGGGGAATGAGCGGGACCATAGGGGCGGCACAGGAAGGGACACCCCGGTCATACCGGGTGAAGTTTTTAGTTCAGCTTTACTCTCTTCAGGACCCAGAGGAGCGCGGCTGGTCGCTGGCTGACTCGGAATTCCCACACGCCAAGGCTGGCGCATGGTTTCCCCAGACCGCCCAGCCCCTGGGGAGAGCAGGAGCCCGCAGAGCTGGAGCAGCACCGAGAGGGCAGCGGTGCCACGCGGTGAAGTCGCTAATTCGGGAGCAGCGGGAATTCACAGCTGCCCCTCCTCACCGCATTTAAAAAACACCCGCGTGGTTTTTCAGTTTTGGATTATCTTTATTTTACAGTTTATAAAAAGCTTTTCCCAATGCGTGTGCTCCATTAAACTTCCGTGCCGTCGTGCAAATTGCTGTGGACTTTGACTTCCAAGTTCACCTGCTTCACTTTCCTGCCCTGCCCCTGGCGGAGGCCGCCGCTGTCCCTCGGCGGATGAACGTTCCTGACGGTGCAACACCGGCTGCCCACGGCCTTCGGGGCGCCCCGGGGCAGCTCCACCTTGGTGTTCAAGGGGTGCTCCTCGGGAGCCTCCCGCTTCCTGCGNATGGGGATTCCGGTCTTGCCGGGGTCCTCCGGGGGGTCCCGGGCGGTGCCACCTCTCCCCCGTCGGGAGGATCGAAGCGGCATCTGGCCCGGGATCGGTGTCGGTCCCGGGATTGGTATCGGGCCGCGGGCGGGCGGTGCCGGGTGCGGGATCGCGGCCGTTCCCGGTTCCCCGGTGCGGACGCGGAGCGCGGTGCGGGCGCGGCGCCCCCGCGTGGGCAGGACCGGCACCGCAGCCCGGAGCGCTCCCGTCCCGGCCCCTCCGCTCCGCCGGGCCCGAGCGGCGCCCGCCTCTCCCTCCTTCCCCTCCCCGGCGCCGCAGCTCCGTGGGGCTCCCGCCCGCCGCGCCCCAGGGGAATGAGCGGGACCGTAGGGGCGGCACAGGAAGGGACACCCCGGTCATACCGGGTGAAGTTTTTAGTTCAGCTTTACTCTCTTCAGGACCCAGAGGAGCGCGGCTGGTCGCTGGCTGACTCGGAATTCCCACACGCCAAGGCTGGCGCATGGTTTCCCCAGACCGCCCAGCCCCTGGGGAGAGCAGGAGCCCGCAGAGCTGGAGCAGCACCGAGAGAGGGCAGCGGTGCCACGCGGTGAAGTCGCTAATTCGGGAGCAGCGGGAATTCACAGCTGCCCCTCCTCACCGGATTTAAAAAACACCCGCGTGGTTTTTCAGTTTTGGATTATCTTTATTTTACAGTTTATAAAAAGCTTTTCCCAATGCGTGTGCTCCATTAAACTTCCGTGCCGTCGTGCAAATTGCTGTGGACTTTGACTTCCAAGTTCACCTGCTTCACTTTCCTGCCCTGCCCCTGGCGGAGGCCGCCGCTGTCCCTCGGCGGATGAACGTTCCTGACGGTGCAACACCGGCTGCCCACGGCCTTCGGGGCGCCCCGGGGCAGCTCCACCTTGGTGTTCAAGGGGTGCTCCTCGGGAGCCTCCCGCTTCCTGCGCAGCTTCCGGCACTTCCTGGCCAGGAGGCAAATCCCGGACAGCACCAGCAGCAGCAGGGTCAGCGCGGCGAAGGCGCTGCCCAGGGAAGCGCCGGTTTGGGACAAGGAGGCTGCGACGGCAGCTTCCTCCCTCTCCAAGAGCAGCGACTTCATGTTGGTGCCGTTCTTCAGCTGGTCGCCCTCGTTGTCGTAGACGAGGGAGTCATCCAGCGCCGGTCTCCCGGCCCCCTGCGCCAGGTCCCTGCGGCCGCGCTGCCAGCGCCGAGCCAGGGAGCGCTGGACACGGGGCCCGGCCGCGCCCTCCGGGCCGATCACATAGATCACCTGGAGGTACCACTGGTGTCCGGCTTCCACCTGTACCAAAGGGAAGGCGTGGGCAGAGGGAATGTTAACGGTGCCTTTTGCAGCAAGTGATTCTGTTAAGGGCTGGTGTGTTTCGTGTCCTGACAAAGTCAGCTGAGTGGGTTTTTCTAAGCGCCTGCAGTAACGCTGACCACCCAGTGAGGTGTCCAGCCTCTGCCAGTGGCAATAATTCATTCAGGAACATGAGTAATATGTTTTTAAAAAGTGCTCATGAGTTTTCTCATGAGTGCCTCCGGAAAAATAAAACTCAATTAACAGAATAATGTCCTAATCTCCATTTCCTGTGTCAGAGCTGAATTCTGAAGGCCCAGAGCCTACAATTCACCAAGTGTTTGGGAGGTCCTGAACAGAGAAGCCCCTGCTGGGCTACCAAAAGCACTGGGTACACACCTTGTAGAGGGCATCCACCTTGAGAGTAAATCCATCAACTCCGGGCATGGTGCTCACCGAGTGGAACTCGGACAGCTCGGAAGCAAAGTGGGCGTCAAAAGGCACATCATGGAAATACTTATCTGTCACTTCGGGCTGGTTTCGGTCCTGGAATTCAGAGCAGTGTCGTGAGGGATGCTGTCTGCTGCCCCAAGAGAGGCTGGAAGCCAGGGCACAACCAAACACCTGGCTAAAAGGGATCTAGTCCAAATGCCCCATCTCCACACCCACATGTGGGCATGGATTAAGGAACACTCGTGGACAGAGGGTGGGGAAAAACTGATCTTGTGTTCACAGTTTGCACCAGCAGTACAAAACATGTGCCACACTCCTTTCCTCATCCCCTGGCAGTCATGACCTGCTCATTGCCAGAGAAAGTCCCAGATGGGCAGCAGCAGGAGGAGCAGAGGACTCACCAGGAGGAGGAACCGGTGCTTCAGGTACTTGTTGGGCTGGATGCAGCCGTACTGGGGCCCCTCGTTGTAGACGGTGCCCGTGGGGTCGAAGAAGGGCACGTAGCCATCCCTGCCTGTGCACAGGTAGACCTTCTCCAGCTGCAGCTTGTAGGCGGCATTGAGGTTTTGTTCCGGGTGCCAGAGCACGCGCCCGTACAGGATTTGCCCTGGGGAGGTCGGGACAAAGAGGAGTGGTGAAATTCCCCGGCCAGGGAAATGCTGCTAGAGCCAAATGTGCTGGAGCACACAGGAGCGAGTGTTCAGAAGGGCTTGGATTTTTTGGGAAAGGTTTGGTGTGTGGGAGTGACAAAACACGGTGCCAGAGCACGCTGTTGTCTTACAGGGCTGTGAGGTGCTCAAAATGTCATTTATTGCTGCGGAAGAGGCAAAGCCACATCTGGGTTTTGCCCTTTCCTCTCCAGGAAATGGAAGCTGTGAAGGCGGAAACACTGGGCACAAGCAGAAGAGGAGAGGTAAATCCTACCCTTGGAAAAAGCCCCTTTGTAATCCATTTCTGCCAGAGACATCTCTGATTTGGTGGGGTCCATTAGAAAAACCTTCTCGTTGTTACAGAGCTGAAACTCTGTGTTCAGGGAGTAAACAACTGGAACCGGGCGGTTTGTCTGCTGGAAGGCAATCGGGATCAAAAACCTGGAGTTGGGACAAGGCAGGAAATGAAGGAGATATGAAGTCTGGACACGTGCACCCCGAAGGGGCTGACCTGCCCTGCTGCCGTGGGGATGGGGCCTCCTTACCGCTCGGGAGCATGAGCCGTGCAGGGCAGGGGCTTGTCTCCAGGCTCTGCCCACGGCTGCGTGGGCTGCACTGTGCAGGGGATCAGGAAGATGGTGTATTCTCCAGAATAATCCTTCCTGGGAACAGAGGGGAGACCCTGCAGTCACCAAGCAGAGCTCTGAGCTCTTCACCCAGGGCAGCACCTCTCCCTTGCCCCAGCAATGCCGTCCAGCAGTCCCTGAGGGACAAAGGTGACCTTCTGAAAAGCGCTGTCACCTCTGGGGTCAGTCTATCCACAGGCTTCACTGGTGGAAAAATTCCTTTACAAGAGGCTGAGCTGATTTTTCTCTCAGTAGAACAGTGTTCCAGCCCTGACAGCGACTCCCCATGTGCTCCTGCTCTGACCAAGCCCCTGAGCACTCCGCGCTACTGCTATGGCTGCTGGAGGGGTGCCAGGGAGAACACGGTGCTGTGGGAAGCTGCTGATGGGGAAGGGACCCCCAGCCCTCACCTGTTGTAGGAGCTGGTTGCTCTCCAGAGCTGGTAGGGAGAGTCGAAGGTCTGAGCACTCCACAGCAGCTGCAGGTCAAATTCGATCCCTCCCAGGTGCTCTGGAGTCACCAAAGAGGACCTGACATCCGGCAGGCTGTGGTGCTCCATGACAAACAGCCCTGGGGCAGGACAAGGAGGTGACCGGAGGCAGAGTACGGAGAGGCCCCACCCCGTGCACCTCAGCACAGAGGGGCTCCTGGCGGGGACGGGGACTTGTTCTGCAGCCCGTGCCGTCAGAGCAGAGCTGTGTGTGACCCTGGTTTGTGTCCCTGCCAGGATCTCTGCCCTCACCTCTGAACTTGGCCTGTGTCTTGAACTCGATGACCAGCCGGCCGTCCTCGCGGATGTAGATGCGGATGATCTGCAGCCGGGCCGACAGCACGCTGTCCGTCTGGATCCCTGCAAGGACACGGCACGCCTGCTCCTCAGCTGGGCTCTGCCAGCCCCAGAAGCGTTTGGGACAGCTCCAAAAGGCAGGGCTTAGTTGGGACCATTCTCCAGTGAGCCAGCTACACGCTTCCTCCATTATCCATTGGCTGCCTAAGGCCCCCGCAAGCACAGAGGAGGGAAATACCCCCAGCTCCCGCTCCCTCAGGACTCTGGCAGCAGTGCAGGAACTAAGGGGAGAATGTGAAGGAGCCACTTCTTCCACAGCCCTTGGAGTGCCTCGGGCTCACCTGTCCTCCAGAGAACGGTGTCGTAGAAGAAGGAGAACTCCATCTCCGTGTGGTGCTCCAGGGAAGCCCAGCCCCTCGGTGCCGTCACGTAGATGTAGGACACGTAGAGAGGGACGTGGACTGTCAGGAAGGACTGGGCAGAGTCCCTGACCTGGCAATAAAACCCAAAAAAGGGGGTTATGCCCCTTCAAGTGAAGTCAGAGGTGACTCTGAATGTTCTTTACATCTAGGTACCTCAGACAAACCTGTGGTTTAACTCAGGGGCAGTGCTAAGGCTCACTGGGACCATGGGGCAAAGGAGCTCTGGGCACAATTTCACCTCAAAACCCCCCAGTTTCCAAGGCTGTGAATTAAAAATCAGCAATTCTGCTTGCTCTCCATTTATTATCTGCAGAGTGCAGCTGTACTTTGCAGGCCCCGGAGAATCCAGGGAGCTGTTCCAGCCTGGCTGGTGCCAGGCTCCACATGCTCCACTGGGCAGTTGTACAGGCCAAGCAGCTCCTCTGGGCTTGTGCAAACAATTGGAGCTATAAAAGGAAACTTGATGAAGTAGTCCGGGCTGGCAGGAATTAAAAGAGTCGATGCTGCTCCCAGCAATGTGACTGGGAATTTAATGCAAGAACTTAAGGGAGTGGGCTGCACATGGATAATGCAGCCACGAGAGGGCAGCGAGACACCTCAAATAGCGAGAGCCACTCACTTCCAAAGGAACGTTTTGGGCTTTTGGTCTGCCGGTCTGTTAATTAGGAAATGAGTTAAAATGTTGCTTGCTCTGTTGTGGAGCATGGACTGAGCTGCCTCTGCTCTGTCCTTTGCACATTTCTATTGGCTGAGAACATGGTCAAAATTATAAAAGAGAGCCCAGCTGGGAGCGTTTTGTATTTCCAGCATGGCCATACATCAAAAAGCCAAATGTTTTCCCGGTGCTCTGAAGACTGAGAGAATAAAAGCTGGGATATCCCCAGGAAAATAAATGAAACAAATGCACACAGCACTGTTCTCTTCCAGGTGACAGTGGGGGAAAGCCACGCTCCACCTGTACAGAGCAGAGCAGCAGCTACACACAAGTGCCACGCAGGGCTGTGCCTGAGAACTGAGAGGGAGCTGGGATATGTGGGAGAGCTCTGGCTGGGCCCCTCACCTGGAAGTCAGCAGTGACAGAGCCTCCACAGACATCAATCAATTCGGTCATGTCGTAATAAGCATCAAAGGTCCAGATGCAGCTCTTGAGGTTGAGGTGCTGGTACAGCTGGATGCTCTTGGGCTCCCTCACCGCGGGGTCCAGCTGGTAGGGGCGGTCATAGCCCGGGCCCAGCACCAAGCTGTCCTGGGTCACCTCGTCCAGGAACCCTGCCTCTGAGAGACACAAGGCAGGACACTGATCCCTCCCGATTCTGAACAGCCTGAGGCCAAGGATGGGGGTCTGGCTCCACTCCTGAATCGTGGGAGCTCCTCTCCCTTCATTCTCCCAGAGGTCAAGCTGGACACACTCAGGTCTTCACGGGGGAAAATGTTACAGGAACGGGGGAAGCATCCTAAAAACCAAACTTAGGGACCCTACTGATTCAAGGCTGAAGTTACCCTCTAAGAAATGAGGAACAGGTCAGGTGTGAAATTGTCAGAACAAAGTACAACCCGCTGCTCTCCTGGATCTAGCATGGATTCTATTCCCTGGGGTGTCAGAGACACAGTCTGCCTGTTCTTTTCAGCTCTGACATTTCCTTCAGCAGCGAATTGATTTTGTTGCCTCATGGGAGACCTCAGTGACCCAGACACAGCGGATCCCTCTCGGCCCAGGTGGATGTCACAGGACAGATTTGGAAAGCAGAAAATCACCAGTGCAATGTGAACGTACAACCTGCAGTATCAAACATTCTTATGGGACTGGAATCCCATCTCCAATGGGGCAACTCTGGTCACTGCTGTTAGACCAGGAAGACTCGTTGCTATTTAGATCATTTGGGTCAAGAGACCCCAGAGGAAGGCAAAGCCACCCTCTCCGCATTTCTGTCCAGGCTTCCACATTCAGGAAGCAAAGTCTGGCTTTGGAAGTTACCTGAGAGGCCTCTGAGGTCTCTGACAGCGACCAGGTTGGAGCAGACGTGCTGGTGCCTGTAGATGGACTCGGAGAGAAGGAAATGCAGGTTGTGCAGTGGCAGTGTGGAGATGAGGGGCAGCATCCCATCCTGGTGGGGGATCTGCACCGAGATGTGGATCCTGGAACAAGCAGCACATGAGACAGCTGAACAGAGCAGCCTGGCAGGCACAGGATGCCCACGGCAGCACAGCCCCAGCAGGTCAGCCTGATGTTTAGTTTGAGCTGGATTTCCCCATCTACACATCTACTCCTTAAGCTGTCCCACCAACTGAGGGCACACCCTCAGCCCAGCAGGGTCTGAGAAGAGAGCGGGAGCACTCCACGCTGCAGGAGGGATGTGGCTTCACACACACATTGTGCTTGTGAGCCCAGGCACCTCCGTGAGCCCAGGGGGGCTGCTGAAGGGCTGCACTCCTCCTTCTCCAGCCTCATACCTGTTGGGATGCTCCTTGTGCTTCACATCCAGGTAGCGGAGCGTGGCAATGAAGGACTGTGCCTGGAACCCTCGGGCTGTCCCCGCCACCACAGGCGTGTGACAGATGGCACTGTCTGTGCCTATGGTCACCACATTGCTCCTCAGGGGGGTCCCCACGTGGCCAGCCTTGTCCACAGCCTTGGCCACGCAGCGCACGTGGAACCTCCGGCTGAAGTAGATGCTGTCCAGCACCTGAGGGAACGAGGAGGGGGAAACCCGTGGTGCTTCCGGCAGGCGTAGGGGAAAACAGTGCTCAGGTTTCTAACGCCAAACAGCCACACCTCACAGCAAGCCCCAGCTCCAGGGAGGTTTGAGGCTGGGGTCCCTGTGGCCCTGCAGCCCCGGCGTACCCTGTGGTTGACGCTGGTGAAGGGGGTGCTGTCCGTGATGGTCTCGAAAGGCGAGCGGGCTCCGTTCCCGTCCGTGGGAGCGGCCACTTCCCAGCTGAACTGTATGGAAGACTGGTTGATCCCAGCCTCGCCGCAGCGCTCCTTCATCAGGGCGTACCTGGGGAAGTGAGGGTCACAGGGGGTGACACAGATGAGGGGGTAGCCTGGGGAGGGGGATTTCTTGGCACCCTCCTTGGTCACTTCTTCCACGCGGTCGTAGTCGGCCAGGGTGACGACCTGTGTGGAGGCAAGAGGGCAGCACTCAGCTGAGGGAAAGGGTGGAAGGAGCCATCCTTCCCTCCCACGCTGTCACTGCAGCTCTACGTTTCATTTCCCAAATCCCACTGCGGTTTCCAGCCTGTGCTTGGAGGGCACGAAATCACAGCCGCTCACCACGGGAGGTGCTGGGAGAATCAGGCTCCCCGCTGCCTCCCGATCCAAAATGGTCACTGTGGCAGTGCTGGTGTCTCCAAGAACTGCTTCCACCGGATCATCTGGGCCCAGCACCAGGGAAAAGGACTCGTGCCATTCCCGGTCTTCGTTGGACATGATCTCCACCTTAAACGTGATGTGGGCCACACCTGTGGGAGCGAGTGCAAGAAAAACAGAGAGCAGTCGATTCATCACCAGAGACTGCTCTGAAGTTCTCATCCAAACCCTGCGCAGCTGCTCTAGGCTGTGACCATGCAGACACATTATGATAAAATATGCATGACAAATTTTATTTCCACTCATTGCTGCTAATAATTTACCCAGAGGAGTCACTGTAAACATAAAACTCCAGCTATGACAACTGATCCAATCGATCTGGTGATAGATTTACCAGCAGATGCCGTCTGAGGATTAATAATGACTGCCTTGTATTAGCTGTCTGAAAGAAATATCTGGGATGCAAAGCACATTCCCCTGCCTCCTCTCCCTCAGACCGGTGTGCAGAGCTGTTTGGTGAAGGCTTCTTGGTCTAGCAACAGGGCCTGAAGTGTTCACAGCCCTACATTCCCTGAGGAGGACTTGACTCTGCCAGGTCCCAGCGCTTCTTCCTCCGGGCTGATCACCCTTTGTTTAACAGGTCAGCTCTTTTGAGTAACAAAATTACAGCAAACTTCATGCAAAAAGCGGCTTTTCCCAGATCTCCTGGATGTTCTGACGCACACAAATTGTCCTATGTCCCGTCCCCACCTCCAACCCTCCCTGCCAGGCCCCTTCACTTCACCTGGGCTGAACTTGAGCATCCGACTCTTGGGGTAGTAGTCGACGCCGGCCTGTGCCGAGCCGTCGCGGGTGCTGCAGCGCACCCTGGAGGTCCTGTTCTGGTCGCCCCTGCGCACCACCGGGATGCTCAGCACGGCCACGCCCTCCGGGCCCGGCGGCTCCCGCACCTGGTACGCCGCCTCCTCGAACTCGATGGTGGGGGCTGCAGGGACAGAGGTGGGGGAAAAGCCCCAGGTTTGCACCCCTGGCTGCTTCAGCTCAGCTCCTTTCAGACTCATCTACCCGCCTTCAGAGCAAGGGGCTCCTCAGAGCTGGGGCCAAAAAGCCTTGGGTGTGACTTGGGCAAAACCTATCGAGGCTGTTTGGCTAAAGAGGATGGCAAATGGTTCTCCCATCACTGCCTCCTACACGCCCCAAAATCCCCCCATGTGCTGGTGCTCCAGCCCCTGCTGGCTGTCACACCAGGTGGACCTGGCATCCCTCTTCTCCCCCACAGAGCTGTCCAGGCTGTGATGCTGTGAAAGGAGAGGAACGTCTCCCAGGAGAAGCACAGCAACTCCAGCTGCAGGGGAATGGGAAACAGGAGAGGTGGTGGGTCCAAGCACTCCTATCCAGCCCCTCCCTTCAGCGCAGCCCAGTGCAGGCCAGTGACCTGCACACAGGGCTGTGACCGTGGCACTGAAGGCACCCACGTGTTCTGCATTGATGGGACTGCGCTGACGCCCTGGGAACCACCACGACATCCTTGTGGAGCAGCCTCACTCACCATCTTCATCATTGGTGACAGTTACGGTGGCCACGTCCATCTTCCCAATCCTAGCTCCGCTCCAGTGGTTTCCAAGGGGGCTACCCAGATAGACCTGGAACTGCTCCTCTGGTTCGAAGGCAGAGTCGTCACGGATGTGAACACTGCAGTTCTTCACCTAAAGCCAAGTGAAGAGGGGAAAGCAGCACACACTGATAAATCTGATAAAGCCACAGAAAGGCCAGGCTGTACTTCCCTACCCAGGGTTGCACATCCAAGTGCTGCCCATCCTGGAAGAAACCCTTCTATTTTTAGGGCTTCTTCTTCAGTGTGGATGAACCACACTGCTACATGATGAGACACAGGAGCAAAAGCATCTCCTTCCACAAACCCACAGCTCTCTGTAGAACAATCCTGAGTCCTGCTGACAGATCTGATTTGCATTTCACAATTTAACTGGTTTAACCACGAAACACACAACCCCTTCAGAGTGGGTCCCATTGCCAGGACAAGAATCTGCATCATCTGAAACCAGCCTGGACAACTCTGTCAGTTCCCTCTGATGACAGAGAGCTGAGGGGGGGATGTGAACCTCTCCCAGCACTGGTTCTTCGCTCCCCCAGGAGGCAGGTCCAGCTCACCTTCTCCCCTTTGAGGAAAGTGATGCGAGACTCCTCTGCGTCCCTCCTCTCCGTGAAGTCCTCCATGAGCTGTGCTGTCTGGCTCCGGGTGTAGCACCTGACGGAGGACTCGTAGCTCAGGTCCCCGGTGCGGAAGATGGGGATGTGCAGGGTCCCCTCCTTCTCCTTGGCCGTGTAGGTGTCCTTGGTGAACTGCATGCTGGGCACTGCAGGGGGGCAGAAACAGAGCCAAGCAGTGCTGAGGACCCACAGGGAGCCAAGGGGCTGGAATGGAACAGACAGAGCTGCCAGGGATAACTCACCGTCTTGGAAGATGTCATTAATGGCCACGATGGCTTGGAACGGCTTTGCCAGCTCGGCTCCGTGCGGGGAGCTGAGGTAAACAACAAATGTCTCCAGCCCTTCTATCACTGGGTACTGAGCATCATCTAGGATTGTCAGGGGGCAGAACTGGGAGGAAAGTGGAATTCCTGCTGTTAGACGTACAAAGCTTTCATCCTTCCCAGCACTCACATTTGGGAGTCCAGTGTAAAGCTGTTATGTCGTTACATTTTCTGAATCCGTTAATCAATGTAAAGAATGTTCTACATAAATCCAGCGTATCGTTTCAGAGAACAGGCAGCCATCCTTATCCTGGAAGAGGTGGCATGACCAAATCTCTCCTGGCTGGAGTGCTGATGGGATGAGAGCCTGTGCCTAGCAGACTCATTAACAGTTCCCAAGTGGCCCCAAGAGGATTTTCAAAACAAATGGCAGATGTGCACAGACACACAAGACAAGTATCACCAAGCAGAGCAGACTCAGCAGGAGTCCGAGTGGCTCCTCACCTCTTCTGTCTTGCCTGGCCTGAACTCTATTTTCCTGGAGCTGGGGACATAATCAACTCCGGGGCTGGCCGAGGGCGGGTCCGATGTCCGAGTGGCACACCACACCGACGTGGGCGTGGAGAGGTCAGGTCCCTGCCGGAGCACTGGGATCTCGATGTGTCCTGCAGCACCAGATGCACATGAGAGAGAGAGAACAGAGAGCAGCCGTGTTCCACAAACCCACCCCTTTCCCTTCAGCACTGCTCCTGCCCCCAGCCTTGGCACAGAGGGAACCACAGAGCCCCTCTGCACGTCCACGAAGTTCTGCTGAGCCCCAAATCGCTCCTTTCCGACACCTCTCGGTGGTGAAAGCCTCCACGGTGAGCATCCCAGCACGAGCCCCTGCTCCTCACCTGCAGCCTCGCTGACAGTGAAGGTGGCATTCCCCAGGAACACCGTGGAGGCGTCGTTGGGGCCGGTGATGACCACGTTGGCTGAGGCCCGGCTGCCAATGCGGGCATTGTCCGAGGCGTCGGCCAGCACCACCTCAAACTCCTCTTCCTCTTCGTACTCGCTGTCGTCGATCAGAGTGACATCACAGGTCACCACGGTGACACCCGGCCCCAGAACGAGGCGGTTCTCATCCGACAGCCCCCGGGACTTGAAGTCGGAGCCGGATTCCAGCATGTGAAGGCTGCTGCCCTTGGCAGATTTGGGGACAGTGTAGCAGATGGCAGACACAGTGCTGCTGGCATCCCCTAGGAAGCGACAGGAAAACTCCATAATTCCGTGGAAAAACTTTTAATCTAGCTGGTGGGGACACTGTTCACTCAAAGAATAAAGCAGTATTTGGAAAAAAGAGGATGAGGAATGAAAAAGAACGCTATCCCTGCTCCCGAACTTGCACAGCAGCTGCCTTAGCCATGACTTCCAGGTGTGCTGTAACCCACACTCAGGAAACTGGTGGCACTCGCCTATTAAAGAGCAAGCAGCCCAGTGACAGGCTCTGCATAAAACACTGTCTGGATCCCAGAGAAGCAGCAAACAAATACAAGGGTTTGCTCCTGCTCGTGCTGGGAGTTGAAACAAATCCAAACCCAAGAAGCTTTAACAGCAGAGACAGGGAAGGTTAAAAAAAATAAACAACACTGCCCTGTGTGTTGCTTGCCATTGCAGTCGTGCCACAGAACCTCTTCCAAAACATCAGAGAAGACCCCAAAACCGTAAGCAGGCAAAGCCCAAGGGCTCCCCCTCGGCACGTGTCCCTCCCAAGGGGCTCAGCACGTTGTCCTGCCCGGCCCAGCCCACCTTTCCTCTGCACGGGAGCCGAGAGGGAGCCGGCGCTCTCGCTGACGTGGAAGGTGCTCCTGTCGAACTGCAGCGTGGGCTCGTCCTCGGGGTCCGCGATGGTGACGGTGGCCCGGGTGACGTTCCCCAGCAGGGCGTAGGCCGGCATGCTGAGCTCCACGGAAAAGCTCTCCGTGCCCTCGAACACGTGGTCGTCGTTGATGGCGATGGTGCAGGCCTTGGTGTCCTCCCGCTCCTCGAACTGCACCTGGAAGGCAGCAATCCGGCTGCTGTCCTCGGGCTGCCGCCTGGAGCTTCCCGTCCTTCCTGTCTCACCCTGCTCTGAGGTGCTCTCTCTTCTGACAGCAAGCAACCCGCACGACTTTCCAAATAAAATACGCCCTCCTTGGTGTTTTTATCACTTCTCATCCGTTCTTTCCTCCAGGCTTTGTGGCAGGTGCGGCCAGGCCTTCCCCCTCCTGCCTGCCCACCCACCTGCCCCGCATACTCGGCGTAGTCCTGCTCTCCGGGCTGAGATCCGGATCCAGCGGTGGCCGTTCCCTGCTCGGTGCGGCACAGGACGATGCTGTACTGGTTGAGGTTCCCCACCCGCCTGACGGTGACGCTCACAGAGCCAGCGCTCTCCCTGACCTTGTAGCTGGAAAGGGATCAAGCACACACAAACAACAGGCTGGGGAGCAAACCCCGTGTGTCTGCCTGACACTGGGCACCACACGCTCGGGGTGAGCGTGGCCTCCCTGGAAAATCCAAGGCACAATAATAGCCGGGGACCTGGGCATAGGGCAGCTGCTCCCTGGTTTAGCCTGGCAGGCCCCTCTCCTCACTGACAGGATTTCCTTCCCACACTGCAGGGAGCTCAGGGAAGAGCCCAGCTCCCAGCCAAGTGCTGTGACCCTCGTGCCACTTACCTGGTGTGAGTAAAGCTGAGGAGGGACCACTGGACGTGGAAGACGTTGCCGCTGACCACGTTGGGTTTGCTGTCCTTCACTAGGAACTGAAAGCTGTCCGTGGTCTCCTGGACCTTCTCCTCGTGCATCACGTACCGAATGAGGCCCTGGTTCACATCCTCTGCCGGGAGGGAGCGTCCAGTGAGTCAGCACAGAAACCCAAAGGCAGTTTTATAGTTGAGCAGTGTGGACCCACAAGGCCGCAGGGATCGGGGATCCCAGTGGTGCAGGAAGCAGCTCCCCCCTCACCTCTCCTTCCCCCAGCCCTGCAAGAGTGAACTTTCCCCACATTGCTGGCTCTGCACAGCTGCCACACCTCCGCCAGGCTGTGATGATCAGGTGCACTTGCACGATCTACAACCCCTCTTTACTGCCCCAAGTCACATCTCCAGCTCTAACAAGCCTGGAGAACCCGGGACAACCCACAGGACACAGGCTGGCATCTCTAAGAAATGATAGGATTTCTGCAACTGACAGCAAAGTTCAACGCTTATTTTCAACGTGCTTTGGAGATCTGTCCCTTGTCTTCTCCCCTCCCACCTATTTTTCTCCTTGTTTTAACAAACTGAATCAAATGATGGAAGAAAACAGCAGGGCACAGCCCAGCTCCGTACCCTGTGTAAAGCTGGTCACAGTTGTCCCTGGCTTCAGCTTGTTCTCCACGTGACCATTTCTGGGACCGGTTGTTATCTCATAGATCAGCTGTTTGTCATCTGTGTCAGGATCTGTCGTCAGTAATTCCTTCTTAGTGATGAGATTGGTGGCCTGGATTAAAGCCAAACCAAGGGAGTGAAAGTGAAGCTCCAGCAGTGCAAGTCTGATTGACTGTTCACACAAAAAGCCCAACCATCCCTCTGTCAAAACAGCTCTCCATAAGGGAAGGTCTAGGGATGTGAAAGTACAGAGCAGCCTTGGACAGAGATATCCCACAAGGTGTTTGACAACACAAGAAGGATTCAAATTTGGCCTCACATCTGGTTAGCTGAATTAAAAAGACAAACGTGGCTCAAAGAAAAGCAAATTCCAAAGCAGCTGCCCAGCCTTATTTAGCTGGGGCAAAAAGCTAGGACAGACCTTGGGGTTCCACTTAGGAACCTCTATTCCATGAGCTGTGCTAATGCTCAGGTGAGGCCCTGCTTGGCAAAAAACCATCTGCAAACAGCCTCAGGTTGAAGGACTCACTCAGTTCAGTCCACACAGCTCTGGTGAGCCTCCACAAGAGCCTCTTGCAAATGCCCTCCCATGGATCTGATTCACTTCCACCACATTTTGCTTTCTCTTCCAAAACAAGATGTTTTTAACAGCAGGAGAAAGAGAGAAAATTGAGCTGCTCGAGGCTGCAGAAGTGCTTTTCCTGAAGTGAGGAGTTTGAGCTGAGATAGCCATTTCTTAATACAATTTCTTACTGCAGTGTCTTCCACACATTTTTTTTTTTTCTGGGAAGAACCAAAGTGGTTTTTTTACAGTTAATGCTGGCTCCTCAAAAACAAGCCAAGAGTTTCCTGGGGTTTTGTCTGGACTTCAGCACAACAAAGGCACGTTACAGCAAGAAAATCTCCTGCACCATATCCTTGGAAAGCCATGCCATGGCTGCTGCAGCACATCATCAAGACATCTCCACCAAGAGCAAAGCTAAAAATGTACCCTGGGGTGGGG
>VWYO01006506.1:52890-64008 GCA_013400275.1 Rhadina sibilatrix | reverse complement strand
TGGCTGGACGAGCCACAACATACGTTATTTCACGGCTTCACAGAACTCTAATATAAGTGAGATCTATATTACATTAAAAAATTACCTCAAAATAGAAATTTTAAGAATTTCCTTCCTTGGTCTCATGCCTTGACCATATCAAAGAGATTTATAGCAGTTAATGAAATCTTTTATTGGTCACATCTTTCTTTTAAGTTGTTCTTTGCTTTATTGTAGTAAAAGTTATGGCTGAATTAAACAGCATACTCTAAATTGTGCTCCAGTATCTTTAACCAGAAAATGAGAGGTTTATACATAAATATATACACTGTACTCTGCCACCATGTGTGCAAACTCTCCAAAAGCCAGCTGTAGTTGTAGCTATTGGTAGTGGGTTCACCTTGGGTGGCTTTCACATCCCCACCCAGGTGCTTTCTTTCTAACTCTCCTCAACCTTAAAGAGACACTGGGATTGACAAGCTCATTGGTTGAGATAAAGGCAATTTAATAATGAAAGCAAAAGCCACACATGGAATTGTGTGCAAACCCAGGAAATTAATCTCAACTTCCCATCATCAGCCAGATTTCCAGCCACTTCCCGGGCTGCAGGGCCTCATTGTGCACAGGAGTTGCTTGGGATGGCAAACATTATAAACTTCAATGCTTGCTCTTCTTCCTTCCTTCTCTCCAGCTTTTATTGCTGAGCATTATGTTGTATGGCATGGGATTACCTTTAGTCATTTGAAGTTTCTCCCAGACTCTTGCCCAGCCCCAAGCCATCTAGTGGGAAAATAAGGAGTTTGGTGACCCAGCCTTGATGCTGTGTGAGCACTGTGCAGCAACAGCTGAAACACCATGCTGAAACAACAGCTGACCAACACTGTGCAGACACAAAATACAGCACCATATGGGCCCCTACGAGGAAAATTAACCATCTTCCAGCCAGACAGGTACACTACTGTACAGTGTCATAAGTATGCTACATTTCAGCAGCAGTTTGAAACCTGAAGCTTTTTGTCTGCTTGTAACAGTCCAAGTTTATTCTGCTGGATAAATTAGATTTTACACAAGTGTGTACAACTAATGTAATTTATAAGAGCAATGCAGCTTGCATAGTTAGTTTATAAAAGCCTGCTACAACCTTCTACAAGGTTCTAAAAACATGGGAAACAGAGTAAAAAAAATTGGGTTTTTTTCTTAATTTGATTCAAAAAGTTAAAATGTGGAAACTCACATCCAAAAGATCTCAAATGCATTCAGAAATTTCCCTTGCTGCTTCCACTTTTTCACAGCTGTTTTCTTAGTTGCAAATACAAAGGTAATGTTAATAAACCACCTTGTTTTAATAGTGTGTGAAGTCTTCATATATTTCACTGTACTTAACTTTAAATGACATAAAACCTTTAAAAACACAATTACATTAAATATTTCTGATTTTTTTAATGTTATAATTGTTCCATCCCTAACAACAATTTGTCTTCTACCAAGATGAATATCTGTTGAATTTATCTGGTTTCTTTATTCTGCAAGAATAATATTTTCACACCCATCAAACCCAATGGCTCTCTCAAGAATGGAAAACTTGATTTGAAGTTAGAAAAAATCTGTACCATTTCTCACTATCCAAAACATTTAAAAGTTAGTTTATACTCTTGTGTGCAAGAGTATATACTATGTAAGAATATAAAGAGAACTGTAAAGTGGAAGTTAATATATTCTATTAAGCAAAATAAAATGTAGCATGAGTAAAACATGTCAATCATTTATGGCAGGTACTTGAATCCTTTTCTCAATGTTTACAAATTTTTATGCAGGTCACTGCCAAGTAAATAATCTCTTAAATAATCTCTTATGACTCTTCTAACAGAAAAAAAAATGAAGAATGTCTCCATGTCAATGTTTTTGGCTTATATATTTGTATATATCTAATCTAATATAATCAAGCACTTGTGGTCAGTTATTTGTTTAGTTATTTGGTTTTCCTAGAGGATTTTCATTTTAGAATGATCTTTTTAAACAACCACTGAGATAATCTATCTTTCAAGTATATTATATAACATGATCTCCAAATTATATTTCAATCCAAACTTCATAGTTAAAAGTAGCTAAAATTTCTCTAGATATTTTCTTTGAATACTCAAAATTTATCCTTTAACCATTCCATGAAAGATTCACTTTAAGACTTCCTTGAACAAATTTAATTCTCTACCTCTGTTCTCTTGTTTTGTGGTAGTTTGTTTGAGATTTTGTTTTGGGTTTGGGGGATTTTTTTTTTCATTGTTGTTTGTTTATTTGTTTGTGAGGTTTGGTTTTTTAATTATTGTTTCCAGCCAAGAGGGATGTTTTTGTACCTTCAGTTATATACTAGGGGACCTATCAATAGGAATAATAGTTTCTTTGTCTAATTTAACTCACAGGGGAGAAAAGAAAGAAAATAAAAAAGATCTTTTCTTTCTCAGATTGATTCATGAGAAGACAGGAGGCTGTTCTTGTCAGTTAGGAAGATCATCCTCACTAAAGAACAATATTAGTATTTAGTTTTGGTGAGGTGGAGGACATACCATATGTTTCACTCTTGGTGGAATTAATTGAATGTCACATGCCACAGTTCAGGGTCTGTTGTCCCACAGTTTCTGAATTAATGACAATGAAAGATGTTTTGCACTTGGGAGAGCTGACACAAATTTGTAACTGAAGTTCTCACAAATGAGAAGCAAACAGGGGTTAATATCTTGACCTCATGCATTCAACTGTGCTCTCAAACCAGAGAGTGTTTTTCACCCACTTTGCTGCTATGAACTGCTGCTAATCTTTGATGAAACAGTGACATTTTACCAATCTCAACTGATAAGTGCCTCCTGTTGACAGTAGTACTGTGTTTTAATGAACAAATAAACAGCTTATGTACCATTCTTGGCAAGAAACGCCATTCACTGAGGCAGAGCACCAGCTCTCCCAGTGTTACTTGGGCTAATTGACTCATTGGATGAAGTTAAATCACACTATCCCCAGTGGGATGTATGTTTCCCAGTAATCAATAGCTCAACAAGATCCACATGGCAGGTAATTAAGTGGAAAGTAATTAATACCAATCAAATGTTTCATTAAGTTTGCCATTCCTTCACTCAGAAGTCCCAGTGTACCGTAAATAAGGCTCTGAAGAAAAGAATGAATACACTCTGTTTCCTAACAAGCTAAATATTATTGCTAAATTCTTCACTGCTCTGTGCACCATTTCAAAGTAGCATCTCATACTCACAAATGTCCTGGTATAACATCCTAGAAGAGATTCTCAGCTCACACTCTCTTAAAGATTTGCCTCCCAGAAAAAAAAAAAAAAAAAAAAGGTGGTGCTTCAGTCTAAACCAAAGGAATTACATTGATTGTGGAGAGCATTTGGAGCTCTCCAAATAAAAATATAAAATACCACTGCAAAAAGCAATACCTTTTTGCAGTAGTGTTTTACCTGTCATACAAGTGAGGCAAAAAGTATAAGAAAATGTAAAATATTTTGTGGTCACAAAGGGAGCTGGAATGATACAGTCAAAACAATTACAGCTGTATGAGCAGGTGACCACCTCCCATAGGCCATGCCTTCATATTTCTTTAGTGTTCCTTGAACACTAAAGAATTTCACATATTTCTTTAGTGTTCCTTGAACATACTGGAAGAGGACTTTAAAAGAATTGATTATAATTTTCTATATAGAGTAAGGCAGAGATAGATTTCTGCTTTAAAAAATTTCCTGCGTAATTCTCACCTTGTCCAATGGTATGCAAAAAAATGGAAGCCACCACAGAAAAGGAATTTTTCCCTCATCACAAGAAGCCTCACTTCCTTCTCTTTTACCAGCCTTTTACTACCTGCACAGGCTAGGCTGTTGTTAGTATAATTGTTCTAGGATTATTCTGTCTTAGTCCTTCTTGGTTTGTATACAGATGAGTGGAAACAATGAATTAGGGGAAAACATGGAATAAAAACCCAACTGAGCAACATATAAGAAAAATTGTAAGCCCAACCTTTTTGCCTCTGAATGGGACATTCTTGCCAAGAATAGTACATAAGCTGTTTATTTGTTAACTGAAACACAGTGCAACAGTCAACAGAAGGTACTTATCAGTTGTTATTGAGTTTAGTAATATATCACTGCAGACTTCTCTCTGATCAAATCAGCTTTTTATTGTGGGAGACAACTTCCAGTTTGGATAGACCTTAGCATCTGGAGAGTGAGAGTCTTCTCTGTATAATAACAATTTTGGGTAGCCTGTCCAACAGTGCCCTCAATTATGTAGTAAATTAGGGTGAAAATATGAAATGAAGGCAAAAAAGCAGTTTCTAAATTTAGCAGTAAATAGATTTAGGAATACATTCACAGATAGCATTTATAAGTGCAAACAAATGCCATACAGGAAGACACAGACTTCCCAGATATTCCCAGACTGCCTAGTGTTTTATTCCCATTTAAATTTTCTTGTTCAAAATCCACAATTTTGGCACCATTTTAATCTGTTACAAGTATTTTCTCTCTTGCAGGGAGAAAATTGGAAATACCAACGCCCAAGTAGAATTTAATCTGGCTACTACTGTAAAAGACCCAACTAATGTTTTTACAAATACACCAGCAACAAAATCAGAGCTATGGAGAATCTCCACCCTTCACTGGATGTAGACAGAAACATAGTGAGGATGAGGTACTGAGATACTTAATGTCTTTTCCCCAGTCTTGAACAGCAAGACCAGTTGTCCACAGGGCACTCAACCCCTAAATTGGAAAACAGAGACAGGGAGAAAATGAAGCCCCCATAATCCAGGGTCAACTATTTTGTCAGTGACCTGATAACACCATTTAGACACACACACACAGAAGTCTACAGGGTCAGATGGTGTCCGTCCAGCAGTACTGATGGAGCTGATGGACTAATTCACCAAGCCATTTTCCATTTTTTACCGGCAGTCTTGGCTAACTGGAGAAGCCCCCATCGACTGAAAATTATCAGATGTGATGTCTATCTACAAGAAGAGCTGGAAGGAGGATCTGGAGAGCTAGAGGCCTGTCAGCCTGACTTTGGATCACTTGGAATGCCATTACATTGTGTTTGCAGGACAAACAGAGGAAGTCAGCCCCAGACAGCATGGATTTAGGAAAGACAGGTCTTCTTGGCCAACCTGATCTTCCACTATGACAGGATGACCCATTTAGTCCTTCCATGTGGGTGTTGTTTCCTTAGATTTTAGTAAGATCTTTGACACCATTTCCCACAGGATTCTCCTGGAGAAGCTGGCTCCCCATGGGAACACATGCACATTTCACAGGCTGAAATACAGGCCCAGGGAGTGGTGGTGAATGGAGCTGCATCCGGCTGGCAGCCCGTCTCTGGTGGTGTTCCCCAGGGCTAAGACCTGGGGCCAGTCCTTCTTAACACCTGTGTCAAGGGTCTGGATGAGGGGATGGAGTCCCCAAAACCAGTGAGTTGGCAGTGACACCAAGTTGGGCAGGAGTGCTGATCTGCTGGATGGCAGGAAGGATCTACAGAGGGCCCTGGACAAGCTGGATTGATGGGAGAGGGTGGGTGGTAGGAGGCCAAGTGCTGGGTCCTGCCCTTAGGTCCCCTGCAACATTGCAGACTGGGGGAAGCATTGCTGGAAGTCTGCCCAGTAGAAAAAAAAGCTGAGGATGCTGGTCAACAACACTTGAATATGAGCCATCATATGCCCAGGTGGCCAAGAAAGCCAAGGGAATCCTGGCTTAGATCAGAAAGGATGTGGCCAACAGGACCAGAGCAGTGACTGAACCCCTGTACTTGGCTCTAGTAAGGCCACATTTCTAATCCTGTGTTCAGTTTTAAGACCCTCACTGCATAAAGACATTGAGGTGCTGGAGAGAGTCCAGGCAAGGGTAACAGAGCTGGGAAAGGATCTGAAGAGTAAGTCATATGAGGAGTGGTTGAGGTGTTGGGGGTGTTTAGCCTGAAGAAAAGGAGTGTCGGGGAAGATCTTAGCCCTCTCCATGACTTCCTGAAAGGAGGCTGAAGACAGATGAGGATCAGTCTCTTCTGATAATGAGTGACAGGACAAGAGGAAATGGCCTCAAGTTCCACCAGGGGTATATCGAAAAATTTTTCTTCTTTGAAAGGACGGTCAGGCATTGGAGCAGGCTGTCCAAGAAAGAGGTGTGATTACCATTCCTGGAAGTTTTCAAAAGGTGTTTGGATGTGACACTTGGGGTTATCGTTTAGTGGTAAACAAAGTAGTGCTGGGTTAATGGTTGAACTCGATCTTAGAGGTCTTTTTCAATCTTAATGATTCTATGCTCCTGTGAACTCACTTTTTGCCAAAATGATCAATTCTCTATGTTCAGAAGATTGAACTAGAGAAAGCAGACACAAATATATGGCTGAATCCAGTGTCACTGTGTAAACATGCTCAAAACACAGTCCAAGTGAGAGGAATAATGCCTCTTATACAAGAATTGAAAACCACAAAAAATAATCACAACTGAAAGAAATAGTAATGACATTTTTATAAATAGTAATAACTCTATTTTCTGCTAAAAAGTATAACTAGTAATGTGGGTAAAAATGCTGTGTATATTTATATGTATGCCTATTTTAAATCTATTTTGATGTGTATTGTACACATATGTACAAGAATGCCCTAATGCAGTCAAATATACACAGTAAGATTAGCTGGATTTATGGGTGATATTACTATTGGGAACATTTCAGATTTCTTATATCTCTAGATCTTCCTATACTGAGTACAAAGCATTTGGTTTAACAAAAAAATCTGCTCTGATACATACCCACAGAGTTGCCATTGATTTCTGCACTGCTGACTTCAATGGTGCTTGAATGTGTGTACTGGAAAAGACAGCTATTTATAGTCTATCCTTCCCAGGAAAAATGAGCAGGCTGGCTGTCCATTATACTCTCACCTATGGTATCTCTAACACTTTCTGAATCATCTTCTCTCATTTAGTCTAATTCATAGCAAATAAGCTATAGTAAAAGGTATCTTCTAATGAATCAATTTAGCAACAGAAAAATAGAAAATTATGTACTTACCAGCCAGGTTTGCAACATGAAAATTACAAGTTCTTTTTCTTGTTTTTAAATAATGTTGTCTAGTTATCTTCCACAGATCCCTTGGAATTTCTCTTTTAGTACAGGAGAATGAATAGGCTTTAATAAAAAGCAAGTCTTCCTCAACTTTATAAAAATAGCAAGAAGAAAAAGAAATCAAATCAAGAATTTTCATCTATGTGTATTCCTTTTTCTTTTTTTAGAAAGTTATGCAGCCACACAGATGGTCTGTTGCTTCATAAAGTTTTTCTGTTATGTCTGTTTATTTCAAAAAAATATAAAAAAATAATATTTTGGCTTAAAAAATTAAAAAGAGAAAGGGAAGATTCATTATGTGTTCCAAAGTGAAAAATAGGAAGCCTTTCTTTTTCCGTGTGTAAAATTGTTTCCCACTTAATTTTCCAGCCAAGCAGATCTGATGCTTTGCAATTTGAAATCAGAAAGGATTTGTGGGGAAACACATCTTTATTTTCTGTCTCAGTTTTGTGAACAGTGTATGAATCTGAACTAGGCTTGAGTCACATCAGACATAGTCCTTGAGAAAATGGGAAAAAAAAAATTGTCTTGGGCATAGGCAAAAGAACATTGAGATTCAGAAAACATAGATATACAGTCTTGAAACAAGGCCAAAGTCCAGTTTAATCTAGTTCAATTTATCATTTTTCAACCTGACTCAACTGCTTGTTCTCTTAACCAAAGAACACCTTCCCCAGCTTCCCCATAACTGTTCTGGTAATAGTTGTGTTTGCAATTGTAACACCTTACTGAAACAGAAAAGATCTTGGTTAGGAGTTAGGCCACAGTCTTTGGAAAAATGTTGTTTGTAAAATTCTGCTTATCTATGGAGAGTGGTACCACCAGAAACTTCATATTAAACATTCCTCAGTTTCCTCAGACTGGATAGCCTGACTAATAAAATTCTGGAGTTTGATGCTAGGACATGCCTTCTAAGAACAGCAGGGCTGTGTCTGAAAACCTGCCTCCAACTACTGCTGTGTGTGCCTTCTATAACCACATAGTAAGAGAAGAGCTGCTAAGAAAATCTCCATCCAGAGTTGCTAAGAAAATCATGATCACACCTTCAATGTGACAAATGGTCACTGGATAGCAGTAAAAGCATGTGCAGGAGGAACAGAGGAAATATAAAACACCCTAGGAAAAAACCAAACAAAATAAAAATAAAAATACAAGTAAAGAAGTAGCACTACTAAAAAATATGAATGAAAATTGCAGAAGAGAATTCTCTCTAAACTACTGCAATTGTAGAGAAAGTGTTCATTTCAGCCCTGATTTGTCCATGAATCTCTTGGCACAAGTAAAATACCAGGTATTTAAGGACTGACACTTTTGCCAGATTCTCACCAAGGTGAAAAAAAATCACTCGTTTGCAGGCAGCTGAAGAATTAAATGCTTTTTTTCAAGAACTAAACTTGTTTTCTCAGAAATAAATTGTCAATATCAGGTGTTTCAGCTGTCACTAATGCTACATAGGCTGTTTAAATTACCTGTACAATGGTTAACCTCCACCAAAAGCATCTTCATTTAAACAGTTTCAAGATTCCTGAAAAGTCTATTTACATGGCAAATGTTTTCTAGCACCTCATTAAACAGAACACTCTGTAAAAGTAATTTTAAATCTAGACACTATTGTCTGAAGATTCAACAAATATAATAAAAACATATACATATATATTTCTGAAAATATTATGTTCCAAGATCACATCCTGATTGAAAAAAAGAAAAACATAAAAACATTTCTGTCCAGTGACAGAACTAACATTTTAGGCTCACTAATGTTTCAAGCAGCAGAGCAAGTCTTTGGTAGCAATCTGGAAAAATAAAATTTCCTATAAATTAAATTAAAAGGGACAAACTGAAAAGTGTGTGCCTTCACCTTTTCACAAAGGTCCTTTTCATTTTCTGCTTTAAAGGTACTGCTCTCTATAAATTACCTATATGCACACAACAAGTATACTTTGTTTTGATTAAATGTCCTTCCAAATGAGGGAAATCAAACAAAAAAAATGAGGCAAACAAGCCACACACATGATTCTTCCTACCACATAGTTCAGGATGACCCAGCACAGGACATGCAAAGAGTGTTGAGAGCTAGATTTTTTTGTCCTTAAGAAAATAAAAGGCAGGGAAAAGAGCTGATGGCTGTCCACAGATGCCTAATGAAGAGGATAGAAGGAGAACAAAGCTTGGAGCTTTGTTAGGAAATTCTGGATAAATCCTAGGAAAAACTTTTTCATCATGAGTGTGTTCAAGCAGTGGAAGGAATTGCTGAGAGGGTATGAAATCAGCTTCCTCACAGACATTCAAAATCTAGCTGGGCATAGACATGAACAAGGTTTATTTACTGGGCCTGTATTGAGTAGGGTTTGGACTGAATACTCCCCTTGATCTCCCTTGGAAACTAAAATATTCTTTGGTTCCAAATGTTTACATTCACCATTCTCAGGCCTGATTAAAAGCTCCATTCCTAGTCCTCCCCAGGGAATCCCACTACTTACTCCATCCCACCAGCATAAAACAGGAATTAACTTAGTCTCACATACATAGGAAGGATCTGGTTACAGCTTCTAATATCTTTTTCTTAAAGAATGACACCTCCTAAATTGATACTATGTCTTCCCAAATTATTATAAACCTACAATATTTTATAATTAAATCAGAAAAAAAAAGGAAAAATCTGTGCTTAGTATTAGTGGTATTTTCAAACGGCAAAACAGAGAAATATTAAGAACTCATGCTGTGATTTTGCAATATGGAGTGAAATGGAAGAATCTGAAAAAAAAGGAAGGAAAAAAATCCTCCCTTGTCTTCATAATGTGGGAGTATGGAAAGCATATCTCTTCAAGGATAATGCACCTACGTCAAACTAAGAGATTTTTTGCCCAGGTTCTTCACAGTTTGAAGTAGCTCTTTTCAAGCCTCTTAAGTGAATCGTGGGGGAGGAGGGAGGGGGAAAATCAACTGTAAGATTTACTGTGTTCTGTTACCATTTTTCAGAATGAACAGTGTTACCAGGTCACAACATCAACCCCAAAAGCAGTAATGAGCAATAAATGTTCTATTAAATTTTGTCACAAAATGGAGAACTGGGTGAGAATTATGCTCTATGGTTTTGGCTGGAATTATTTACTGAACTCTTATGTTCTTCATCACTATCCTCTGATTCCTTCAGCAGAGAAAAGCTAAAACCCACCAAAATCCACTCTCATGTACAGGCATGAACATATGTAGCATTGTGGTACCTAAAGCTTGTCTGAAGTTTTGTATAGACCAACAGTCTTTGGTTTTCTGGGTTTTGTTGCTGAAACACATCTTTTCCTCTCCTCAGAATATGACATATTAATATCCATCTGAATAAAGATAAAATAATGTGGTCATGTACACAAACAAAAGTATCTTCCTGGTGAAAAAAAACCGAAACACTCTTTTTCTGGAAGTGTCAGTGATGTTTAAAAGATGCTGTGCTGCAAGAATATGTCAGAGTGAAAAAAAAAATTATTCTACTCTCAAATTTGGTTAGCATACAAAATTGCAAAGTTAATATTTTTAATCCAATTTGTTTTGAAACATAAGCAAGTCCCTGAGGTACATTTCATGTATCACAGGAAAACAGCATCTCTTTTCAGAGAAGGTCTTCCTGTAGCTAACCATTGTAAGACACTAGGAGATTTACATAGATGTTTCTTAAAAGTTTATTTACTTGAGTAAGGTGACCTGAACCTTTAAAGAGCCTCTTAAAAGAATCTCTTTAAGAGATTCTTCCATGTTTGTCCACTATCTGCTATAGAGAAAGCAAAAATAATTTGCTAATGTTTCCTGATGGGTAACTCTTATACTGTTCAAAGACCTAAAGTTAAAAACCTTTTTTATCCTTTCCCCTTCCTCTTTTCCATTGCTTTTCTTTTTTTCTTTTTCTCTTTTTCTTTTTCTCTTTTTCTTTTTCTCTTTTTCTTTTTCTTTTTCTCTTTTTCTTTTTCTTTTTCTTCTTTTTCTTTTTCTTTTTCTTTTTCTTTTTCTTTTTCTTTTTCTTTTTCTTTTT
>VWYO01006506.1:21870-43147 GCA_013400275.1 Rhadina sibilatrix | reverse complement strand
AAGAAAGGTAAAAATCCAAAACATCACTTACATGAACCAACAAATACCCAGCTGGGGAAGGGGAGGAGGAGGGGGGCGGGCCAGTGACGGTCTGTGTTTGGGTGTGTGCGTTCTTCCTGCTGCAAGCATCAACAGCTACATCTAGTGGTTTTAGGCAGAATGGACAATTTACCTACAGCCAAACCATATCCTAGGGAAGCATTTCGTATTTTGCATTAAAGAGAAAAGTTTAATGCTTCTCCAGTGTAGAGTTTTGCTGCAGCACTGACGCTTCATTGAAAGTACTATTTACCCCCAGTTCATTTTTTGCTAATAAATCTATGGAGACTGGGAGTTCTTTATCTTTGTAAGTTTTCAGTTGTATATTTGCAAGAGTATATACTTGTGTATATTTGTAAGATTATACTACATTTGTGTTTTTTCCTTAATAGTAGGCTAAATATGAATATAAATAAAATTATAAATTACAAATCCTAATATTTAAATTTAGTGAAGTGGAATTAAATAAGCTCAGGTAATTTGCCACAGGTTCTTATCAGAGTATAATAAAAACATTTAACTATCACATTGTTTCTAGACCTAGAGAAACCATGGATTAATAAAATCTTCAGGTTTCCAAAATATCAAGTATCCTGTTTTTCAGATACTCCAGAAGCATTTGCCTCAATCAATTAGAGGCGAACATCCTATATTTCAAACAATTCCACATAATGGTAATTTCAGATTATGAAAAAAAAAAAATCCACACACAAACTTCCAGTCTTTTTTGAAGAACATGATAGTGTTAGCAGGAATAATTAGCAGTGTATGTTATTTATTAATAGTCAGTTATTATTTGAAATAAGCAAGTATTTGGAAGTAATATTACCAATTCAGAAGTCAAAAGTATTTATTTGCCAATAAACTAATACTAACTGAAATGTTCAGTGCAAAGAAAAATATATTAAACACTCCTAATCATCCCATAATTAAATATATATTACTCCACAAAGAGTGAAGATCTTTGTTGTAAAACGGCAGAAATAGCAGAAGAACCTTTACAATTCAACTGGACTTCTTGAAGCCTGACATAACCCCCCAAGAAACTTCTAAAAGATATTTGTCAGTTGTTTAGCAGCCAGCTTCTAGCATAGGTTAGAATATGGAAAGAGGTGGTTGTGAAAGAAGAAGAAAGTGTTGAAATTTAAAATGGATAAAACTGAGCAATAAGAAATTAATTTTTTTTCTTTATATATGAAATTACATTCATCAACTATTTTGAAGAATCAACTGATAATTTTTTTATAGTGACCAACAACCACTTAGAGCAGATAAGAAGGAAGGACTAAGAAGAGTTTGAAAGAAGCAGAACAAGTTTAATTACCAAGGTAAGTTATTATTGCCAGTCACAGATGCATGTTATGCAATACTTACTAACTGCACCTGCTCAGAAAATCTCTATTAGTGCCACAGTGAACAACAAAGCTCCGGACAGCATAATCAAGGAACATGCAAGATCTAATTTCTGCCTTTACAAGATCTAATTTCTGCCTTTCTTTATTCAGACAATGCTAGAAATACTATGACTCATTAATTCGTGAAGTATAGCATAGAAAACAATAATAAATATGGTAATGGACACCTTGCCACCACATCTGAACTCCTTAGAAGTAGTGTTTAGCTTTTCTATATTTGGTGTTAAGCTTTTCTACATTTCTGTATATCCCACTGAATGAAGGAGGCACTTGAATAGGTTGCAAAACAAGGCATTAAAAATGTAAATTTTTTAAATTAAAAATGTTAAAAGCCTAGATTTTTAAATAACTTTTTGTCTTCATTATTCCAATGATTTGAAGTAAAATGGGCATAAAGAGCAATAACACAATAAAAGAACATAGCAATTGATAATATTCGCACAGGCCACCTCTGGAATGGAGATGGAAAACCACCCTAATTTCCTGAAACAAGTTTATGTAATTTTATCTTTACCCTAGATAAACACAAGGTCTGTTTAGCTGCATCTCCTTTCCACAGCACTTTCTGTAGCAGTGTCTATTTAGAAGTTCACCCTCTTTGCCCAAATCTGCTGAGTAAGAGAGACATACCACATGATGGATGAGTCTTTCAAGTACAGAGTTTGTTGTAAGCATCCATACACGTTTGCTACAGTTTTAGAGAGGTCTGCGTTGGGTTTGGAGGGTTTTTTTGGTATTCTACAGCTGCCTGTGCCAGTGCTTCTAGAAACTTCTCTTTGTCTCTCCCCTTGAGAACATATCAGCTAGTTATTTTTTCCTACTTGTTCTTTCTGAAACCAGTGAAAAAACAGACGCTGGAGCAAGGGGGAAATAAAAATCCCCCATTTTCCATAATATGCTAAACTACTTTATCTCTCTATTATGACAGTTCGGAAACAGTGTAGTGTAAGACCTGCCACTGTTAGACACTCAAATCTGTCGAAATCCCTTGTCCTTGTTCCTGACAGTCACAAGATGGCACCAGAGCTTAAATTTTCTTGGAAATGCCGTTTGGAAACTCCTAATCCTTTTCCTAGCCTCCTGTAAATCCATTATTTGTTTCGTGAGGGCAAAGCCAAAAGGGTCAGAAAAGCATTCTCAGTGAAAGAGAACCTAAAAAAAACTTCCAATGCGTGCAGCAGATGGCTGATCATAAAGTAATAATAAGTTAAATGTGACAAATGTGGCATTTCTAGTGTGTTTTATTAGACGGCTGTGAAAGAACTACTGCTCTTTGAAGGAATGGTTTTCCAGTATATTTCTAAATTATTTCAAAGTTACCAGCCCTTAAGAAAGCTCTTCGTGGTGAAGATGCATGGTGGCTCTTTCATTTACATGTTTGTGTTGAAGCTGTGCCCTCACAGAAGTTTTCTGCTAATAGACTGCAAGTGTACAATGATTTAAAAAATTGTATTTCAGTCTTCTTGTTGCCTTTCTTGTGACCCTTTTGTAGCCTCCTCTCCCACCAATTTACAAAAAAGCAAGGAAGCCCTTCTCATGATTTTCACTATGGCCTTTACTGCAACATAGTTACTGACATTTCCCTGACATTTTCTCTTGATTTCACCACTCACGTCCCCTCCATCATCTTTAAATGGCTGGACGACCATTACCCATCAAGTGGATCACCATTCCTCACGTTTGAAAGCAATTCAGATTCTAATACATGACTTTCCAATAACATCGTATCTAACTGTCTTTGAAACATGACACGCTACATTCTTTCTATTCAATGTCCATACCTGATTAAAGGCTTCTTTATTTTTGTAGGGTGTTAGGAAATACCTGTCGCATCTCAGAAGAGGGATTATAAAGTTCATAAATTGTGATTCACTAAAATAGTGGTGAAAATTCCAGCTGTGCACCAGCAAGCCTTCCTCTGAGCTGTCTGAATAAGCACCAAGAAGCTCTTTACAGTACAACATTCTTGCAGTTAACTTTTTGATTTGGAGATACGTTTAGAAAAATGTCCTTTTTATTTGCCTTTCTTATTTTTCCTTATACTGGTGCTAAATATCTAATAGTGGTTGGGAAAACAGCTGTGAAAATATTGTACATGGACTTCCTTTGTACAAATCTGTGGACTCTTCCCATGCTTGAAGCTCAGCACAGAGAGAAGCATGCTACTGAATGGAGTCCTTAGGGAGTTATTATAACTCATTTGAAGTTATTTTATGTGACATTTTCTCCTTTAATGCAAAAAGATAGGAAAAATAAAACAATCAAAAACCCCAACAATCTTTGATTACTGGTCTTCTGTGGTAATCTATCTTATATTAATGACAATTAGTAGACTAGATAATAATTACTAGAGCTAGTATATATAGACTTTTACTTATATTTCACTGCTGATTGAAAACAAAGATTATTTGTACTGGTCTATTTAATTCTCTGTCTCTCCTCTTTACTGAAGGAGCATATCTCTTGAAGTCAAGAATTGTCCTTCTTAATGCCAGGAAATGACCTTTCCATTTATGTTAGCATACCTAAAAATCTTTGTTTTATTTTGATTTTTGTTTAGAACCATCTATCACATCTACTCAGACCATCATGGGGCCTGCTGGCAGTGAAATAGATGGTGCTCTGTTTCACAAGCATTAACCTCAGTCCTATTTTTTGCAGTATGAAAGTTTCCACACTATAATAATGGGCTGCAGGTTTCCATGGCAATAAATGGATCATAACATCTAAAACAATTGTGAAATAGCCATATGAAAGAGCCATACAAATGGATTTTTTTAAAAAAACTTAAAAAACTTCTGTTGTTTTAAATTTTAATGGAAGTAGTTCCTTAACTGTTCAGAAACTTGAGCCTCTCAGACAGAAGTGAATGCCTAGGGAGACTGAGCTGGCTTGCAGTAAAACTGAATTCTCCTTGATACAGCACTACACAAACCAATCCCTCCTCTTCAAAACAATCCGCATTTGTATTTTAGAAGTAGACAAACAGAGAATAGAATCAAAATGCAACTACTCTTGCCTCTAGCTAAGATGCATACAATACTTTAAAAAATAGTGAGATGCCTTAAAACTAGGAGAAGTGCTTTGAATGCAGCAATGCACAGTAAACATTTCCTCTGCTGCATGGTCCTGCAAAGCCCCTGTAATCAGGTAACAACTGTTTTCATATTAATAACATGTTTATCTTCTCCTTTAAATAAAAATTCTAAGTGCTCCCTCATTCCCATTTTGAAGTTGAATAGTTAGGCAGAGCTCTCACACAGGACACATTCCTGCTGAAACCCTCTTGCACTCTGCCAAAAAGAAATCTTATGCAGATCAGAGTTATACTTGATATTACTACATTATTTTTTAATTAAGCTATTTACTGATTTTTCCCCTCACACACTGTACTCATACAACTTAAGTGCAGAACAGCAAAAAAGAATATACAAAGTCACACATGGCTGAATTTTATTTTTAAAAGTTTATTTGCTTAGCATAGAAAAAAACTTTACTATTTTCATAATTAATCATGTGAACATAAACTTGGGGGCATTCTGGATAAATAATGGCAACCAGAAATACTGATGCCGTTCAGAGTAAAGATATTGAAAAAAAACATTTTGTGCTACAGGTTTTAAACATAACACATATACACTAAGTGCCATTCCACAGAAACCTCTGTCTGTAAAGCCTGTGTTTTACATAGACATGCAAATATAAAGATTTTCAGCAACTAAGCTTGAGCGGATTTCAGGAGCACTGGAAACTTAGTTATCACTTCCACATAAAGCCACCAGGATGGTTTCATAATCCCCTTTGAGTTCATCCTGTAAATTTAAGCATGAAAACCCCACAACAGTTAGAATAATGGTTGCAAGCAAAATAAATTTCAATATATATTCATCAAATATTAGTGCTCTGTCTATATAAATTAATCACTTGATAAGACACCAGTTAAGCACAGATGGAGCTGGAACCAAGCATGCTCACTTGAAGTTATTTTTATGATCTAGAAATAAAGGCATGCATTTCTCGAGTGGAAAATAGGTAGATAAGGCTAGTGAAAATGCTGGAAGGTCTAGTGGCATAAGTCAAGAAGAGAAAAACAGAAGATTTTTATCTACCCAGGAGCTTAGGCTTTTACTCTAAATAAAGTGAAACTGTCTGTCTTTCTTGGTCAGTGGTGTCCAACACTCATTAATATTACAACACTCTGTGTATACACATTGTGTCTAGGAGCATCTCAAACAAAGGCTAACAGTACAGGGATACTGTACTCACCATGGGATTGCTTATTCAGCTTGGTAAAAATGGATAATATGCATTAAGTATAATGCAGTGTAATTATTACATGCATTTCTTGTTTTCTCTAATTTGAATCTAGTTTTCAGAGATATATGAATTGTTTAGTGTAGCCAAGCTATTCCTCCAGACATTTGGATGCAATCACCACTTTGGAACATGATGAGGCATGTAATTACATACCAAATTACAGGTCATACACATGCTTAAGGGAAGACCAAAAGTGACCTTTGGCACCTAACTGGAAAAGCAGACATCAATAAAAATCCAAAAAGCATTTTCATACATGTAGGGAGTATGTTTCTACTCCAATCAAGACATCTCTTTTTTAAGTAATGTCTACTGCTCTCCACAAAGGTGCTTTGCCAGTTTAGTTTTGAGTCCCTCACCACTTGAATTTTCTGGAAAGTACATGGGGTGGTCAGTCCCTTTTAACAAAATATTTTTGTTAGTTTAACTCATTTACTTAAGTAATAGGGCAAACAGGCCAAATAAATGTTAAAAAAAATTAAAAATTCATTTACTGGAGTACCCAAATGTTAAAAGCCAATATCCTGTTCTGGCAAATACCTCCCTTAGACCTATCATGGCAACCATCTCCACTCTCCTGCCAAGGTACTGCTTAAGAATTTGGGGATATTGTACTCTCCATTCAGCTCTTGGATTCTACTGTAAGATGATATCCTGACACATGTATTACTAACTACTATTTCTATAGCCCCTTTCACAAAAACTCTGACCTGGAAAAGGAATTAGTTCAGCCAGCCTGTAGGCCATTGGACACATAAGCTCATCTAAAATGAGCTACACAGGATGAACTGGTGACTGGGGAGCAGAAAATTAAAAGAATTTTCCTGGACTTCAAAAACCATCTGGTTGTTTGGTGTTTCATGTGTCACATGGGAGAAAACCTACCATAATGGCTTGGCGGAGAGAGATGCCATACAGACTCTTGTAATAGCCCTTGATCTCATTCATATCCACTTCATGACGTGAAACCATGATTCTGATGAGGTCTTTGTGCCGGGTCCCAGCACCCTATTAAAACAAAGAAAGAAAAAAAGGGGGAGAAAAAAAGAGGGAAAAGAATTATACTACTTTTGTCACTGAAATTTTTTTAATCAAATTCTGTATGTAAATCTGTCAGTCTTCTCTATAGATGAACATACCCCTTTCCTTTCCCTTTAGTATCTTTCATAACAGGGAGGTCTCATATCTGCCTTATGTTCCCTATGAGCACAATTCACTTCTGATAGGGTACCTCTATCCAGTTGTTTTGGGGATATTTTTAATATTTTTAAACATTTCTTTTAGCTGTTTCCTAAAAACATCTTCACTGTGCATGACAGACATTAGGGCAGCCTAGACTTCACTGCCTTTTTTCATTACTTTTTTAACAGTGCAATGGTCTGCATTTTCATAATTTTTCACTCAATTTTTTTTACATACTGCTCCTAACCAAGTCACAGGAATTATGACAATACCTACATACTAGACTGTTTCATGATCTCTAGCTGCCTCACTAACTGCCAGAAGGATCATACATATCTCATTATAGATTAGGCTTCCACAAGGTTCCTGCCAAGATCTATAATTGCTCTCCTTTTCCCTTACTACAATAGTTACTGTTTCATAAGGGCTCCAGTCTTCTTTCTGTCACTGTAACAGTAAAAGATATGTGTGGATGGACAGATGTCCTCCTGAACACACTATAGCAAACAGACAACAACTCCTCCAACAGAAAGTATAACGTTTCAAAGGAAGGAATAGAAAGAGTGAGAGAAATACTCTGAATGTCCCTCTGCAGTCTTTTTCTATCACACAAAGGGCCTAGAGACCTCTTGCTAACATTTTATTTTTCAACTTATAAAGCACCTCACATTTTCAAGGAGGAGGTCTTTATTTAGATTACCTTCATTGCCAAATGGAGTTTTTCTGCAAAGAAAGCTGGCTTGCTTGTGGCACATTTCACTGTAATGAAGCAGTGAGACAAGGTCACTTCTGCTATACATGTAATAAAATCTACCAATAAAACACTTTCAAAACCCGTTCAGTTTTCCTACCCACATACCCTGTTTATGTACTTTGGTACCTTTCTTCATAATGTATGAGGACAAGAAGATCCTTTCCTCTGTTTATTCAGAAAGTAATTCAGTCAGGGGAGAATAATTACTATAAAAACAACACATTTCTCCCTAGTTTACTGCCACAAAATTAAGGAAGGTGTTGCAGTTCCCAAGAAGAAAAATGAGAAAGCATTAATGCCTTCTATAGCAGATCTGGAGGTTATAATTTGGTATCTTGTAAACAAAGTTATAGTTCTATTTTGATATTAAGAGGGATTTGATGGAAATTATTCTTTTTTCCAAAGTATGTTTTTCTGTGATATAAAAGCTAAGAACAAGATGGGTGCCTGGCCCCTAATTACATCCCTGATCCAATGGTAAGTGGAAGTTCCTTCCTTATCCTTTTGTTGATGAACAACAGTCACTAACTTTGTATGAATATTTAATATGTCAATTTTTTTTGAACAAAACCAATGAATGAATTGGTTTTTAATAATCAATATTAAAAGTATTCTTGCAACATGAAACTTGGAGAAGAGTGACTTTGGTTGGAGACAAGTTTAAAACTATTGGATTTTTGATACAAACTATACCTGTTCTGACAGATTTTTTTGGCATATTGATTTTTTGTAAAGGTCTTCCTATGTTGGCAATCCATCTATTCTCTTTAAAAGACTTTCCTAAGTATCAGGAGAGGTATTTTTACTCATTCATCAACTTCAACTGATTTTAGGTGTCAATTATATCACTTTGATTAAATTAAGACTTTCCAAAGTATTATTTAGCAAGCTTCTCAATGAAGCAGGATAAGTACAGTTTCTGATCAGAACAATTATCACAGAAATAAAAGTTTAAGTTTAGTCAGAACATACAGTAGGTTTCAATCTGCAGGACCACTTACCAAGGGCAGTGAGGCAATTCTCAATATCACCTTTCAGCTCCAGATCCAGTACCTTGTTCATGTCATGCTTGCTGTATTTGGTGTACTTCTGAAAGACTAAATAACAGGAAAAAAAAAAAAAAAAAACCCAACAAAAAAAAAACAAAACAGTATTCTCCCTGCACTGTCTCTGTCCTATTCTGTCCTCACTGCTGCAGCAGAGGACTGTTTGTGGGTCAGCTTTCTCACTTTCTTCAGACAGCACAGTGTAAAGAGCAGTGTTACTGCATGGACTGATGGAGTCAGCATACGGAATGGGACTTTGGTAGGATGGAAGGGTTCATTTCCCATTGGCTGGGGTATCAGTGGCCAACTGACTGAACCAGAACCAGATACCATGTGATAGCCCCTAGTCTAGGGCAAACTGGCTAAGAAGCAAGACCATTTGTGGGAGCTCTCATCATTTGGCATTGTGATCATGACCCAGCTGAGACTTTAGTTTGTTAACAGCCTAAAAAATATTGCTTATCTCTACTATTGAAAGAACAGCTAGGCTGCCAACCACACCCTTTGTCAGCAAGCATACTTCCAATTAGAGTCATGTCTTAATAATCTGTATCTTCTCTGAATTCATGACCAGAAGATGTTCAAAAATCATCCCAGAGAAACATGAAGCTTTGTTCAACTTACCCCTTCGAAGATGTGGGTAACTTCTTGTAGTAAGAACATTCACAAACACACCAGTGTCTGTTCCTTTCCTTTTCTCTCCTGCTTCATACAAGGCCTGTCATAAAGAAAAGAAGGTGGCAAGGTCAACACTAGGATAGGAGAACTCAAATAGGAATACTGTATTTTGAGGGCCATTGCTTATTGGTAATGAAAACTATCCCTTGACATAATCCAGATCAAAACTGTACCCTACCTCAGACTAACTCCAGCTCTGTCAAATAATACTTCATACTTCACTTATGTCGTAATAGTACCTAGCGAACACTGTGCAGCTACAAAACGTATTTTCAGAAATTTTACAAACATCATCCAGCTTTTCTGGGTATACTCCATTCTTGAATGAAGTTAATTTTCATTTGTCATGATAGCAGTCTGCGTGAAAGCTCAGAACTGGTAGGATTTCTTAAGACTGATAAAGCAACGGAAGTTCAGGACTGGTAGGATTTCGTAAGACTGACTAAATTATTTCTCCAACTAACTGGTGCAATATGCAGGAGAAACCTATGTGCTAAGTACTTCCTTGTCTTTCCAGGAGTGACTTTTACTTCCAGGAAAGTAAAACCCAAAGCCGTCTCCTTTATTTTTCTCACCTCCTCAAACCTCTCTAACTGTAATTATAAAAGACCTTAACACAGCATGAAGATTTAACACTCTGCATCAAGATAAACAGTACTGAACTCTTGAACTTAGAAACTTCCATATGATGGCAGAACTAAACTCCTTATGTAACAGGAATTAAAGTAGTATTTCTCAATGGCTTTTTCTTGGCTGGGTTTTTTTAAAAAATCAGTTTGAAGCCAACTAAACTTAAATTCTAACTGTGAAAACTCAGCAACAACTCTAAGTTTTATCAAGATTTTAGCAAAGGCAGTCGCATTAATGATGGAAGAAATAAAAAGATCAGATTCTTATTTCAGAATTATTGAGAAAATGACTTTGAGGTTTACCAATAATCTTGAAAGGTTTGTCACTAAAAAGCAATATTTATATCTAACATACTGCCAAGTTCACACTGGTCAGTGCATGCCAGCTTATTCTGCACATAAATGAGCACACCCTTGTCCCTTAATTCAAGAACTGTTTTATAAACAGAAGCAAGACTGGGTCTGATTCCTCCACTTGTTGACTTGTACTTCAAATGGTCTGCACGCTCTTCATGAACTAGGATGAGGTCTTGCAGAAACATTTCCAAAGCTAGATATTAGGGTGAAGATCTAATTTCCTTCATATAAGTAACTTACATGAACTTTGTAAAATACTATCTCCACAGAAATGATTGCTGTATGACATTAAAATCCCTGCTAGGCCTGCAATGCACATGATCCAGCCAGCCAGTGGAATCTCAAGTAAATCAGAAGGAGAAGTTCTGCAAAATGCCAAGTATGATCTTACCCTGGCATCATTGTCAGCAAGTTCATCATTCACATGAGGATTTTCACATCGATCAGCCTACATAAAGAAATAAATAAAATTTCACTGGTACTCACAATCATTCAGTTCACTAAAGCTCAACATCTGAGAGTTCTGCAGCACCACTCTCATACATAAACCAATACATAACTGGAAACAGGAGCAATTATGTCAATCATCCTGGGAATAAAACTGTTGTATTTGTAATCAGAGTATATACTTCTACAGCCATCAGCAACTTGTTTCTTAATTCCTACCTAAAATCCACAGGAAGTATTTGTTTCTTGACATGAAACTACAGGCTTCAAACCTGTGACCTGGTCCCTGACGATCATTCAACTCCTTTCAAGTTGATTTGAAAGTTAAAACTGGAAATCCAAATCATGAAAATTGATGTATCAAAAAAATACGCAAGTACAAGGATCATATACTCAAAAATCAAATATTTATTAATTATAAAAGGGAACTTTTATTGGGAAGGTCCAGTGTTTGAACTCATCTACTTTTGAATGTAAATTTACAAAACACTTTGTCCACTTGTTAACCCTCTGCCCTTGTCCCATTATCTAACTACTAGAAACATGCATTAACAGGAAAAAAATGTTTATGTCTCTAATTTTAAACATTTCTTCTTTTTCTAGTCAATTGACATGACATTATGCCTGTTACTTTTGCCAGTGCTTAAAGATAGCACAAAAAGAAGTCTTAAAAGCCTAACTGATGAAAAGGAAATACTGCTTTTCAAAAAAGTTTTTTAAAAGATGTTTGAGATAAAATCTTGTTATAGTTTGTCTAAGAACAGTTTCTAATGGTCTATGATATGAAAGTAAAAAAAAAAGCAATGCAAAGAAATAAATATTGCATAAATTTTATTTCTTGCATGTGTGTCTAAAATAGTTCTGAGAACATTGTTTTTGATTATAAATATTATCACTCAAAATGCTTAAACATAGCATACCTTGGCTAGAGCAACCAAAGCCTTTTGAAAGTCTCCAGATGTGTCAGAGATGATGTCTTGTGTCAGATCTCTCTTCAGCACTGCAATCAAATAGTTTATTTTGAAGTTATCAATTTAGTTGACTACATAATCTTTAAAAATCAAACCCCTCTATGATCTTTTCCAGTATTTTCTTAATTTCCCACTTAAATATGGCCAATGGAAATGTGGTTTTCTTACTTTCTCTCATTTGATTACAAGTAAAGTTGTTTATTTCTAACGTATCCTTTAAATCCTGAGATGTGCTGTGAAATTGGAGGTTAAACCTAAAATGTGCTGAAAAATGTCCATCTCTAAGATTTTCTGGGTAGCAGTATCTTGGGTTTCCGCTTGTAAAACACACAAACCTTTTTCTAAGCCTTTTTCTTTTTCATTTTTACTTCTGGCTGTTTTTATTAGTACTGAACTCAAACACAAAACTCTCCCAAACAAATCAACTTTTAATACAGGCATCTAAGAAGAAATGTCTTGGTAAAAGTTACCTCATCATCTCAGAAAACAGGATTTAATTAGACAACACACTGAACTTGACATATAAGAGAGACACCACATTACGTTGTAGTAATTTTTTCAAGTATTTTCCCCTGTAGTTCACTGGTTGCTCCTACTGCTAACATCTGTGTTGCTAACTCAGTAAGATTTTTTTTTTTCAAGCCTATGCTTTTAATCTTAAAATGACAGCCAAGGTTTAGTTACAGGGGAAGAAAAGTAGCTTGGCTTTGCATGCATCCAAGAAAACATCTAAATGTCTGACTTATTCCATGAGACACCCAAAATTCCAACAGTGGCAATGCATCTTTTCCTTCACTATTGGGATCTACATAGATCAGCAAAAGTCACCATGACCTCCCTCCCCAGCAATCCTGTCAAATTTTTGTGAAGCTTCATTTTTTTCCTATATTGTTCTCAATTCCTCATACTAAGTGAGGCTGTGACTCTAATATGTCTTCTATGGGATTATACAATGGTATATCTTCTTTCTTGCTTCTTAATACTTATTTCTTGCTCAGAATTACCTTCCTTGTAGTATCTGCTGGCTTCTCTGATCTCTTGGTTGTTTCTGGAGACCAGAATCTCAATTAAGGTATCTTCATCAGTTCCAAGCCCCTAATAAAAGTGATTGTAGTTTCAGAGTTATTATCCAATAGAACAAACTTAAAATTCTTATCAGAAATAAGATGAAAATCATTGGCTTGGCTATGAAGGCACCACATGGAATGAGAAATAAAAACTAAAAATATTGTGCTTCAATATAATGTAATTTCACCTCTTTTGCAATTAATTTTTTATCACATTCAATATACTGCCAAAAGATGTGCTAAAGGGATCAAAGAGTGCACATAAAAGATAATAATGTAAAATCTATTTTAAAAAAGACCTCCTTCCCTTTTTTCTTGCTCCTATGTAAATATGAACATAAATGCTATGGCTCCCATTAGCAACCAGTTTTCAGGAGGCAGAAAGAGTTCATTCACACAAAAGGACCTCCTCCAGCTTTGAAATTCAGCAGGGATTACTGGGATTGCTTGTTCTCATAAACTGAGATTGATTGAACAAAATTAAGCTAAAATAAAGATAATACATAAGCCTTGAAATACATGTCCAGTGTTATTCATAGGTCTTGATAAATACAGATGCTCTCTAGGATAAAGTTTTTCTCTGAAGATTTTGCCTTACCTTCATAGAGGCTCTTAATTCTTCAGCATCAAATTGAGCTGGAGTTTTGAGCAAAGCCACAACGACATCTTCTAGATGGCTTTTCAGGGCTTTTTTCAAAGCCTCTTCTAGACTCTGTTTCAGGAACAGTAAGAAACACACTAATTAATGAATGGTAAAATGGTAGCTGCTGTTAAGTAGCAGTCCAAAAATTAGTCTGATCAATCGTAGTCTACATCATTCCTATATCTATAATAGAAAGAATTATGAAGCCCTACTTCAAGTTTCAATTTTTTTGCATTTGCACCTGTATGTTAAAGTGTCAGGGAAGGTTTTTCAGTAAGTTTTCTGGAGTGCTTTCACACATTGCAGTTTAGCTATATTGAAACATATACATTATTAGAAGAAGATTCAAAATAGGCTGCTCATTCTTCAAGAGAAGATAATGCCACATTATAATTATGATTGAGTTGCTTATTTGTATAACATTTAAACTCATTGTTTATTGTATGAAGTTTGAAGTGAACATATGTAATATCACCCTAAAAAAACCCACAATTTCTGAAGATAAAGGCTATATTATAATTTGACCTAAATTTAAGTGGGGTGGAAAAAAAAAAACCACCTAAAAATCTGATTTATTCTGCCACCTATCTAAAAATGTGCTAAAAAACACTAGAAGCCCCTCCCTATACCAGTGCTGATATACTTGGGGAACAGTCTATGGTCCTACAACTCTCCTATCCTATTCTATCTTTACTCATATGTAACATTTGAGCCAGGAGAAACATTGATATTCTGGGTGAAAATCAAGCTTGGTTTGAATGTACTTTACCTTCCCCTTAGCCTGCTGATAGGCAGCTTTGATCTGCTGTCGCTGAGCATTTGTTCTCTTAGTCAAGATGTCAATGATGGTTGCTTCATCCACACCTACAAATCACCAAACAAAATTCCAATATATTCAGAATATAGCCAGTTAATTCATTATTTAGCCAGTTAAGTTTTTTAAATTATTATCTGCTTTATGTCATATTTTGATTTCTTGACAAACTCAAATACAACCAAAGGAAAACTGCAACCATCTCATAAGATTAGTGATATAGCTAAGAAACCAAAAAATTGATCCATCCAGGACACAGAAATCTCACACAAAAAGTCTTAAAAGTGTTCTGAGTGTAGGTCTTCAACTAAACTGAAAAAAAAAAACCCAAGAAAACCAAAAAACCCCCAAACAGAAACCTATACTAAAAAAAAAACCAACTAGATGGCATACTCCTTTAATCTCAGTAAGTCAAACTGAAAAACCTTTTGAAGTACAGACAAAGTGCCAAATGTGAATTTCATTAAAAGAGAGAAACGTAACAGAAGCATACAATACATTATCAGCATAATCACTGCCTCTTGCAGGAATTTTATGGAAATCAAGCCAAAAAGTATTAATATGCTACGTTGCAATATTATTTCCTTCCCTAGAAATTAAATTTTTACAACCCTTCCTTCAACATATTCAAGTACTTTAATACAGATAGCATTAAGGTCTGAAATGATAATACAACATCAGGCTATCAAAGAGTTGAGATTCTTCACCAAGTAGCATAATTTAATGTATTGCCAAGCTTTTAAAAGTAGAGGCACCTCTCCTGCTTGCCACTGCTCTTGCTCTGATATTTTATTCAGTGCTATTCTCAAAATTTTCTAAGAAGGAATTCTAATGTAGGTAAGTTAAATATTTACTCCTCTTACCCTTTACAGTAATAGCTCTGTCCAAAGCAATAACATCAGCTGATGGATCAAAATTTGGGTATGACTGTACTCCACGGATACCTTTTGAACTCTTCTGCAGAGGGAAAATAAAAAATAAAATTTTAAATAAATAAATAAATAAATAAATTGCTCATAGCAAAGATTATTTTTGTACAGAAGCAGCTTTGAATGCCCAAATAAACTATGCATTTGGGATTGCCTTTTATCATCAAGGAACATACAGTTTTGCAGATACAGGTAATTGAACGGGTTCAATAATAGATATACCTTGGATCTACTCCTTTCACAGCTCTCATATTAAACAAAAAAGTATTTCATAAATTTTTTCAGGTACACTGAACACCTATTTCTTAGTTTAAGTTGGATTGCATAAGAAAATAATTAACTGTCATAATTAGGAAATCATGCTCAAATTTTATAGGCTCTAAATTAAATCCTAGAGGCTCTTCCAGTAAAGCGCAAATTTCTTCGCTCATCTTATGCAAACTGACTGTGTATCACTTTATGGGTGTCCTTAGCTGATTCATATCTAAGCTTTCAAACATTTCTTGCATTCAAGATCCTGGGGAAGTGTTCAAGCCTAAGTGTACAAGGAAGTAGAGACCCCTTACCAGCTTATCTGAAACTTTAGGCATAAGCCACAGTCCTCACAAAAACATTATTCACTGATTTTGGTGAATCTGCTCCTAGATGGGCACTCCCTAGTCAATGTCTGAAGATCGTGAAGGAAGTGTACGACAGATCATTTGGCTTGCCCTATGTCAGCAACATGACACATCAGGTTATGGGTAGGACCTAACAGCACTAAATAAGTCATTCAGCACTCAACTCAACAGCATCAAATAACAGATTCTAGTCTATTGCTATTACAGAACTATAAAATGCTCCAAGATTCTTGGATGAAAGATTTATAGAACATTCCCATTGTTGTAATATATGGTTAGATTTCTTATTAGAAAACACCACTATTTTATCTACATGATCCACAGTCACCTATAGTATTTCTTGTCTATAAAACTAGTATTTTAATTTTTTTAATCCTTTGCCATTAAAATAAAATATCCTAAGAGAAAGGGCAAGGTTTTGTGAATACATGTTTTGAATAAAATAATTTGTATTGAATTTTGTACGCTTCTAGCATCTGATAATTAAATGTTCATCTCCCTACACAACTGTCTCACTAGGAGTTGTAGAAGAGCAGACAGACTGCATACTTAGATCAGTTTCTTGCATACTTTTCAAGAGATCATTGTGTCTTGTGTGCTGAGTCAACAAAGGAGCGGGGCTGTCTCACTGCCTGTTTCTCAATCTTGCAGGCTAACCTTTGTATACTGGTTTCCATGCCAAACTTATCTACCAGCAATACAAAAATCTCTCTAACCACCGTAGCCAAGAATGTCTCAGGACCCTGGGAATGGAAGGGGGACAGGGTGGAGCCAAAGGTTTGTGCACAAAATGTTGTGGAGTCAAAAGTACAAAATCTACAGGGGCCTAGAGCAGAAAATATTTTTTTACTGAAATTCGCCCTATTTAATTTTGTTTCCAAAATGTAAGTTTTTTAAGCAACTTGTGTGATTTCACAGTGTACTGCTTTACCTTTGTTTCCTTTTCAGTATCTTCACCTCACTATCACAAATATTCTCCATATCATCCTGGCACAGTAACTCTTGACTCCTCACAACCATATCCCTCCCTTCTAATGTGTAACAGTACTCATTGTCTGAGGCTTTTTATTACGTGCTGTGGCTTGTTCCACCACCACCGTGACATGTCTCATGAAAGCCAGGATATATACTAGTGACTTCCAACTCATGGCTTCCTATACCTCAGCCAAAGAGTCCCTGGTTTTTTCTCATACATTACCTGAACATGTTCCTACATGCTCACACAATGCAACATCAGATTACCACATTAAAGAAGCCAACCTGACTGAATCAGTGACTGGCCACTGGGAATTACATTTTAGTCACACTACCTAGTTCTGCCTAGGAATTGATAACTAGACTGATAGGTGCAAAGAGGAGCAATTTTTCATCTTGTAGTAAACTTCCTAGGTTGTGTTTACATTAGACTACACACTGCAATAAAACTGGGTTCCAATTCTAATCTGCTGGAGTTTTGCCATTGTTTTTCTTCCACTTGTATTTATGAAAAATGTTTAAATGTTTTTAAACCACTTGTAAGAGTACAGAAAAATAAGGATGGTGCTTTCAAAAACTGATAATACTTACAATACATTCCTGCTCCTGATTGTCCATGAACCATGCTTGCTTCAGAAATTCTGATACCATAGCCATGTTGACAGAATTTCTGGGAAGAGATGCATCAAATTAAAAACCATTTTTCATCATTTTCACTACCAGTGCAACTCAAGATTTTTCACTCCCAAAAACACTTCTCTAGCACTATGACATTTCATGGTTAATGTCCCACACAGTAACAGGCCTGTGCTATTGGAGGCAGGCAACTTTTGTGTTTCATGAGTGATGTGATGATCCACAGCTGCTTGCTCACACCTGCACTCTTTGCTACCTACGGAAGTTTTAGATAAGAGCAGCAGTAGTACTATTTGCTTACAGCAATGCATTAGCATTAGCACTTACTTACAAAGGGAAGTTACTAGAAACCAATTAGTCTGTCTTTCTCATTAGTTAGTCTATCATCTATGCCCATTTAGTTTGATCATTTTGAAATTCACTGATAAACAAGGGTTCTTGTCTCATGATTTACTGAGGTTGGAGTTCTTGTGTACTATGTTAGGAAAAAAAAGATACTCTCTTGTTTAATATTCTTTCATGTAATTTCTTTGAGTAGACATCTTCTAAGGAAGATGAGTAAATCTGGACAGTTTTATATACATTGTTTTTTCTTACTTATTTTCTACAATTTGTACAAAATAATAATAAAGCATTACCAAATTAAGAAGAGAAAACAAAAGCAAGTTTTGCTTTTTACCGCTGAAAAAGAAAGTCCACCCAGCTTTCCCAAAACTCACTATGCAGAAAAGGAAAAAAAAATCAGAGGTCATGCAACATTAAATACTCAAAAATAATGAATAGGTTGCTTCGTAACAACTTCTGTTGTGTGTTTGGTGTGGGGAATATTCTCTTTGCTAATTGAAATAGTGAGGAAATAGAAAGAAGAAATCAATGGTTTATCAAATAAAGTTATTCAAAGTGGATTATTGTTTTAAAACACTTTTCCTCAGCACGCTCTAGGGAAGACTTAGTTTAAAACCATATGTGTAAGCAATAACTAGAGATAAGGTTGCTGAGTAAATCAGACTGATTTTGAAACCAGTGTTAAGAGATAAAATTCTATTTGCAGTCTTGGAGCACAGATCACATACACAATTATAAAAAATTATTAGTTATGCTGCTAGCACATCCCCTCCGTCCCGTAGGAAGGGCAGAGACCAGTCTTTTGAATTGATACAAAGTGTAGGACCATGGAGCGTAGCTGCAGCCCAGCTCTTTCTTTCTCTCACTGCAAAACCTTAAAGCTTGCTTCCGCATTCGGCAGCCAACAAAGTGAAAAACACCTCACACAGTCTGCTTGCAGCTCTCTCCAAAGTAAGAGCCAGCCATTCTCTCTTCCCTAAACACTCTTGCTTTTGTTTCCTTCCCTCATGAAGGAATTTAGCTCTGCCTGTGGAGCCAGAAAAGCCAAAACTGATTTAAAATCCGTATTTGTATGTTATTTACAGTAGGTCTCAGCTGGGTAAATAATGGATAGTCAGATTTAAGGACCAATTTTTATGACCTGCTATTAATTCAGGATCAGAAAAGCCTGCTCACATCACAATTGCAACCTGCACTTTTCTCAAGCTGTCAGAGTGACTCCTGCACCCTTCTGTGGACTGATGTTAACACAGGCAGATGAAGCAACATGGTACCTGAAATTCTGCTGCATTTTATAAGAGCACACATGAAGGCCAAGTGCAAGGGGTGGAAACAGTTAAAAGTCTCCATACTGGGCACACTGAGTCATCAAGGCTGACATGTCCTGGTATGTCTGCTGACTGACTCACAAAGCAGAGAAACACCCCAAGCTATAAAACAAGATTCAGTCTCCCAGCATCAGATCTGAGAAGAGGTTGAGACCATTCATTTTTTCCTTTTCTACATAGTAATTTTTGGGTTTTGCCTGATAAAATGACCCTGTTCAGGGAAAGCTGACTTCAGGAAGCACTGCTAACACATCCCTTTCCTCTACATATACCCATACCCACCCTTGACACCAAGCTCTAAAGTTTTTGATGCCTTTGGGGCTGGCTGGAGCAGAAGGCTATTAGACTACACTAAATTTGGTTTATTAAGCCTCAAAACCTTCATTTTTTTATTACTTAAATTGTACAATAAAAAAAAAAAAAATCTGTGCCTTAAAAACTTTTTAAAGTATTTTTTCTTCTTTTGAAATAAAGACACTGGCATGTAGATCCATTTCCATCTAGTAAAGAAAGAATCTAATTTTAATGAGTCAAAGTAGTCAGTGGCCCTTGGGAGGAGCTAAAGACCTTAGTCTGCTTGAATTAGTTCAGCAAGGTAAGAAACCAGCTTACAAATAAAACTCTTCTTCTGCTTTGGAAGAAACTACAGATGATAAGAAAAAAGAAGAGGAATCTAGGAGGATGGCCAGGCCCTGATGGAGACAAAGTCTTGCCCTATACTTTGTCCTGCCACTCTAAAATGCAAAGAGATCATGTAAACAAAACCTAGATGCAGGAGGGATACATTCAGTCCAAATATTATTTTAAAATAGTATGAAAAGGACTGGAGCAACTGATTCCCAGTTGGAATGATCAACATTGCAATGGGATTGAAAAACCAGACAGACATCCAGACTGAAAGCCCTAACTGTTGTTTCACAAAAATCACCATAATACTGCTTTCTGCCTGGCTCTTAATCCCCTGAAGATACACCCTCAAACAGGAGCAATCTAAAAAATTTAAGGTGTTGAGAACATACCTTATTAAAAATATTTAAAGATACAAACTAGATGTTTATACCACAGTTTATGTCAAATTACAGCATTTATCTGTGCTTATTTAACCATATCATGAAGCATGTCAGATGCCTGGTTACTTTCAAAGGCTCAATACCAGGATCTTGATGTAAATTACAGTTGTGACACAGTCAGAAAAACAGGCAGAAGATCTAATAGAATCATTTACTTTGCAGTGGAAAGTCTGCTTAATATGGAAACATCAGGAAGAAAAATAATCTCATCCTTGTAAAATTCTGTGGAAAGACTTAGCAGAAAATAGCCCCAGATGATACAGCTTTTACATGGCTTTGCCAAGTTCTTAGTCAGAAAAGCAGCATTTTGCTCCCATGTTTCTGAAAGATTGGTTTGATTTCTAAAATTTTATTTCTGATTTGATTTCTAAGAGATTTGATTCTCATCAGTTTCATTAATTTCTCTACAGTCCTAATGCAGCAAACTGTTGTTGAAGTAACAGCAGCTGTTTCCAATTTTTAAGTTTACATACACTGCATAGTAGTTTTCTAGGAACTCCAGTTTTACTGCAGATTTCTACAGCAGCCTACTAAAAAGGCAAAGAGAAAGCATATGAAATGGTCAACTCCAAATAAGTTTGCTTCTGAAGTTTTAACCATTTTTTATTCCCTTTATTTAATTACATTACATAAAAGCAATAGTTGTCTAAGCCCTTGTTTAAAATGTTCCAGAATGGAAAGCATTTCTCCTGCCCACACCCATCTTTTTCCCTGCCAGAAAGTCCAACCCACAGAAAGTTTGTAGCAGGTCACTTGACAAATTCAGCAAACAATTTCTAAAGTGTGCTGGGTCTATAGAGAGCAATAATGAACTACACAAGCCTACCTTTCTTCTCACACAGTGCTTTGCAGGGCTGCACAGTCAAGAGTAAAGGAGCAGAGGGCTCCCAAAGCTTTTATACCCACCCTGTGCAGGAAACTCCACCCAGCAACCAGTGTTTCCACAGCCCTAGTAATCATCTGCAGCAGCTATGTCTGGGTGCCACCCAAAGTGGAGAAATATTAGGAGAAAAAA
>VWYO01006506.1:330-12384 GCA_013400275.1 Rhadina sibilatrix | reverse complement strand
TTTTTTTTTTTTTTTTTTTTTTTTTTTTTTTTTTTTCTGATACAAACTCTGGTGTGACCATATTTGTGGGCCAACAGGTAACCAAGATTGGGTCTCAAAAATTAAAGCATTCAGCATCCACAATCATTGATAGTTAGAGAATTTTATTAAGTATGTGTTTAGGGTTAGCATAAGTGAAAGCAGAAGACCAGATTCTGTAATTCCTTTTCAAGGATGTATAATTAAAAATAGAGGATGCATAATTCCTTTTCAAGGGTATATAATTAAAAACAAAATGAACAGTTATGCAAAGCCTGTAAAGAAAATGTAGGGTGGTTTGTCATGCCCCACTTTAGGGAGCAGGGTGCTGAAAAGCAGTGCAGGGAAAGATGAGGAAGATTTACAGCTTCTTCTATGCAACCTGCGGATTCTGTCCATAAATCATGAGGGAACTGTCTTCTCTTACCTAATATTAGGCCTTCCCATACACCCAAATATTTGTAAAAGTTGTTTTTCCTCAGATGTCAAACACAGTTCTCAAGCATTATGCTTAAAATTTAAATGCAGTAGTAAAGATTAAGACTGAATTGCCGTGTCTGATTTAGAGATGAATAGCACCATTAGTGGGGCACTGTGGTCTGTTTGTAGTGTCAGGCAGCTGACTAATGAATGAGCAGACTGGTAATACCATGGAATCTCAGGTCTAACCAGCATGATGGAACAAATATTTACGTCTTTTTCCATGGGAAGTTAAATCTACATTCTTACATTTTGTCCAGCATCTCTGTGACTTACAGTACAAAATGTATGCCTTTATTTTCAAGATGAAAGATCAACAAAATATAGCAAGAAAAGCTTTGCTGTCTGTGGTAGCAAGCTGGAATATTAACTTTTGACATGAGTGTTTTGCTCCATATTGGTAACTTATCAGGAGATAGCTGCTATATATTCTCTTCTTCTTGCCGATATAATAAATATATATATACACACATATATACCCAGACTGACTGTTTAGCCTTCACACCAGAACTGAAGAATAATAACAAGTTAAACACATTTGATTGTCAGCTCTGTTGAGCAATACAACTGGGCAAGGTTGTTTCTTAAGGCAGCGTAACCTGAGAATGTTAGAGATAAAAATGTGGTTTGACCAGACAGAGTAAAAGGAAAATGTTTGCATAATACATTTCCATCTGGAAAAGAACTGAACTGTAGCTTGTAACAATATAAACAAGCCTCTACTTGTAATACACTGTCCAGGTTTATTGCTAAATCACTTTCAGGGGATGAGATGGAGATATAAAAGATATCCTGGCATGAATCTTCATACAAGCTGATACCAATGTGACATAGTACTAATGAGGAAGGAGTGGACTTCAGAAACAATCCAGGCAGTTGGTAAATAGGAGAGAAAGCCACTATTCCATGCACAATAAAGAGATGAGTGTTCAGAAGGCCCATTTTCCAAGCACTAGGTATACTGAATATTGCAACTATATTGCTACATTCCTGTTTTTCTGAGTGATCAGCGGCAGGGATAAAAATGAGTTTCCCCTTTTTTTCTAAGCCACAAAGGGAAACAATATGATCTTGCTTGCCAGGACATAGGGGGAACAGTTACTCTATGCACATCAAGTTTCATGCTCCATTTTCCACACGATGAGGGAGGAAACATTTTATATCTATCTCTCTGTCCAAGTCCAGAAGCAATGGTCTTTCACTCTGGCTCTTCTAATGAACCACACTCTAAGGACATTCCCACCACTCCCACCAGTCCTCTTTCACACCGTTGTTTGTTTTGCATCAGAGCAGAGAGGGGAGCAGCCTCTGTTCAGTCTGCTCATATTATTATAAGAAAGCCTAGTGCATGCATTTGCACTATTGGTAATGTTGAATAGCAGAGAGTCTGTGCATCAATAGAAAGTGCTGTAACAAGAAACAAAAAAGAAACTTGCTCTCAGACAGCCTCTCTACACAAAGTTATTGAAAGAGCATTTGTTTTACATTACAAGAGAGTGGTGTGTGGTTTAGGTCTTGGTGCAGGCACTGAATTGAGGATTACCATTCCTAAACCACAACACCTTCCAAAGGGATATCCTGTGCCATACAATATTGTGTGCTGCAATAAAAATTTAGAGTTAAGAGAAGAAAAGGATTTTTTGACTTACAGAATTTGCCTTTAAGTAATGATTATATGAAATGGAACCCTGCTTTAAATGACTAAACATTGACTTAAAAGTGGGAAGTAGTGAATTAGTTCCTTCTTATGTTTTGCTTGCATGTAGCTCTTTGATTTACCTATTAAACTCTCTTTAACTCAACCCATGATTTTTATCACTTTTCTCCTTCTCATTCACTCACCCATCGCTGTGGGGGAGTGAGGAAGTGGCTGCATGGGCTGGAGCTGCTAAAACAGGCTTAAACCACAGGAGAAGCTGGTATCAATCTAGTAACATATTCTTGTGCTGCTTCTTTGCGTAGTGCTACTTACTAAATTGATCAAGAAAACATAAAAAAAATTCAAGCTGTGGTGATAGTGTGAGGGAAGGATTAGCTAAACCAGACTGATCTTTGTTATACTAAATTTCTGAGCTGCATTTCTCAACCCATCATATGAAAACGTTCTGTCAGCTTCATTAGGTAGGTAGAACTTCAACAGGTCCATGGTCATTTCAATAATAACTTTGCTATCATCGTAATTCTTTATGACCACTTTTAAGCGTAAGTTTCAGGCCTCTTAAGTGGTCACAAGCCAAGTTTTAAAGGCTTTAGCACTTTTTTTTCTTTGTGATGCTCACAGGCAGTGAACAAGTCCCAATGCTGACAGCCCTAGCCAGATAGCTGAAATTATTGCAATGACATGAGTTCTGTTGCTGAACTGATACACCTACATTTTCATTCCTTTGTATGTGCTCTAATTGCTTCCCAAAAAAGCCTGTCATTTGTATTTCATGTTCAGAATCAAGTATTTATTTTCTTCTTGTCTGTTCCATAAAGCTTGAAGAGCTAGCAAAGCAGCATGGTTCTCTATGAAACTTATGAGGTTGCCAAGGTATTTTTTTTTTAAAAAAAAAAAGATCTTTTTGCTCAAAAATATCTTTGGTTTCTTTATAATTCAGCAAGAAAATCTTTTTCTGGGTGAACAGAAATTGATCATAAAAAGAGATCAAATATCTTAAAGATATCCAGAGGCAAAAGTTGGCCAAGAGCTATACAGTGAGGAGTGTGTTTGAGATGTGCTTTTGGGTGAAAGCTGTTTGAGACTTGCCAGTTTTTATTCAGGATAGATGGTGAATTCTGACTACTTTATTTCATGACCTTGATGTCCATGTCTGATTCAGCTAAATCTGACAGTCAAACCAAGACTAAATCATCAAATCATGTTAGATTTCAAAAAAGACAGAAAGGAAAGACCCAAAATTAAAGTTTTGCTCTGATCAGTTTCTAAGAAAGTCACCCAGGTTTAATTAAACTGCTGACAATTTGCAGTATTTTGATCTTAAATCCATTTTAAGTGTATGATATTACAGATCTCATCTTGTTTCACAAAATTTGGTTTTAAGACTCTAAACTGAGTCTTAAAATGCCTTGTCTTATCATTTTATTAAAAACTATTATGTTGTTTGTTTTTCAGAAGCATGGGTGCAAAGTGTTGACCTTTCAGGCTGGCAAGTCCCCAAAGATTCAGTACAAATTGATCCTAAATCAAAAACTGAAACTAAACCACAGACCACCACACACTCCACTGTTCTTCTACCAGGCAGCGTTATTGATTATTCGGAGGATGTACAGGAACATCCTTCATGTGTGATTGAAAGTGTTGTGGTAGAAAACACACCTGAGGAGGGTAAGTAGTACTAGTAGTGTCTCAGATATTCAGAATGAGACTGTACTTCACTGCTTTCCACAAAAGGTAATTTCTGTATTGTAGATTCACAGAAGCAGAACTGCATAGACATTACAGTCTACATTGTCATTGGTGCTGATATACCTTGGTGCAGGCACTGAATTGAGGATTACCATTCCTAAACCACAACACCTTCCAAAGGGATATCCTGTGCCATACAATATTGTGTGCTGCAATAAAAATTTAGAGTTAAGAGAAGAAAAGGATTTTTTGACTTACAGAATATGGATAAAATCAGTATGGACTAAGTGGAAGGATTCCTGTCATGATTCATTTATATTTTATGGACATGATTTTCAAGCTTCTCATGTACAACAGATGCATAATGGCTAAACATAATGGCTAAGCATAGTGGTTTAACATTGTGCCTATTAAAACTAAAGCCATAAGAACAGGACTAGATTTTTTGTATGGTCTATACCTAGCTGTAATTCAGATTACAGAGCGATCTCTGGTTGGAGAAGCCCAACATTCTAAAAGAATTAAACTGCAAGGAGCTGTCATACCCGGAATGGCCTTTGAAAGCAGTCTGACCAGAGGCATTGGGAAGAAATGCAAAGAACTGTCACAGATATCTCATCCCTGCCACACTACAGAGTTCTGTGTGAGTTAACTCACACAAGTGGTGTGAAAAGGGATGTTCAGTAGCTTTGAGAGTTACATGCTCTGTGAAATGCTGAGTTGAACAGAAGACTTTTTTTAGCATTCATTAATTAACCAGTTGGAGTTTCAAATATTTTTCCTCCCAATGGTCTGTCTAGATTGAAGATAAAACTTGCTTTTACATCAGTACATGATATAGTAATGTATTTTTTAAGTTAGAAATGAAATCTGAACATCAGATCAATCTTCATCCTAAGGAAAATATAGACTCTATGTTCTCGACCATCAAGCATTGATGTATAAGTGGCCAATTTTGCCTAAGGTAGATTATGTGAATTGAAGGACTCCAAGATGACAGAAAGAAAATAAAATGTGAACCAAAAGGCCGTAAATGTGAGATGTCATGTCTTTTAAAAAGTAGCTGTTCTATACAGATTTTGTATCCTTCAATGACATTATTAGCAGAACAAAAGCCAGTATTTTTATATATGTTATGTATAGCAATGAAAATTCAGATAAAAGAATAGCTTGAGCCAAAGGTATTCTTTTCAACATGTATTTTATAAATCACCAAAATTGAAAAATAAGACTTTTTTGGCTGTACCTGAACAGGATCTGATGATCCATCTTGTAGCTGGACAAACTGTATTTTAGAACAGTGCATCCTCTTAGAGTACAGCTAGTAAAAGCAACATGCAGAGACAGATATTTTTTAGTATGAAACCATTACAGTATGTAACTAAATGAGAATTGTGCTAGGAACTCAGGAAAGATTTACATTAAATTTCCCCAGTTCACAAAATTTCTTAATTTCTGATAATTGTTTTGACCAATTCAGAGTCAGAGGACTTCTTTCAGACGCTGTTTTCTCTTTCACATCAGAACATTTGAAGGTGTTGTGGCTTGGTTTTCTCTCAGCGGGAGTGTTGCATGCATTGAGAGTTCTCATAAATAAAAGTGAGTCAGACACACCTCATGTAACAATGTGATGCAGCCCCACCTCTTAATACACACACACACATTCACATTTTCCAAGACACTGGGCAAAATCCAGTTTATTTTGCAATTTTTAAAATAAAATTTGGAAAACATTGCTGCGGAAGATGAGGAAAAAAAGTCCTGAATATAGCCTTTTCATTCAATATCTCTATTTTTAGGATCAAGTGGAACCATTCAAGTCTCATACAAGTCCTCACAGCATTCTCATGCTTGTGGTTTTCTCAGTTACTTCCCAGTCTCTCAGATTTTGTATTCCTTTTAATTACTTAATACACTTTTTAGCCAAAGAGAATCAGAGCAAGAATGTCAATGGTTTTCACAGTATTTTAGCACTTGAATTTTGTTAACAGGCGGAGAGGAAAACTCATGGTTGCACAAGCTTGGAATGAATATAAACAAGTGGTCATTTCTGAATTCCCTGATTGGTTGGAGTGAAGACAGAACTCAAGACAAAGGTATATTTGCAAAGCAAGTATTATTCTTGCTTTCTGGAACAGATAATACTTTAAACAAAATTAGGAGGTTTATTCTTTTGTTTTGCCTTGTTGTTGTATGTAAACTCTGATTGAATTAAGCTGTGTTGTTTGGATTTTCAAATAAAATTCTTCAGCTTAGGTATACACAAGTTACTATTCTAAATAATTATATCAGTATTTTTGAACTCATATTCCCATTAGTTAATAATGACACTGGATTGAGAATTGTTAAACTTAATTTTCCACTCTAAACGAGAACAATCTGATTGGGGGAAGTCATTTTATGCTCTTATTTAACAAAAAAGGAAGATTAGAAGAAAAATAAAATGTATATCATACTCTGATAAAAAAAAAATGTATCTATCAAATAACTTGTAAAAGGTAGTTTCCCAGGATGCAAATTGTCCTCTTAGTTGTGGTAAAAGCTAGTTTTCTTAAGAGGCAGCATGTTTCTGCATGAGTTTTTTAACCTAATTTGATTTTTGGTTTTTATGACATAAATATATGTAAGTCATGAATATCAGAGTATTCAGGAACGAGTAATTGTCAAACATAAGTTTGTATGATAGTATCCAGAAATAAAAGCTAACAAATCTGAATTGCTGTACTTCTCCTCCAAGGAACCTATTTTGTTATTAGGAAAAAATAAAACCCAAAACAAAAACAACAAAAAAAAATCCCCCCAGACAGTTAATACCGCTAATAAAAAAATTAAAATGTAATATGTACATGTGAAGTTGCAGTGTATTTTAGTTGATAAGGTAAATTTTGTTTTAAACTAGAGCAGTTTAACACATCTGAAGTTTGTTCTGCTGCTGATCACAAAACAACGGAGTTGGAGGAACGTACAACCAAAGAAGTTCCATACATTCCGTACAGTTTAGCTAGACTGCATATCATCAAGGTAAAAAAACCTAAAGCAAACATCCCCTTCCCTCAAAGAAAATCCCCAGTTAATGAATAGTTTACAATATTTTAAAAATTGACATTTCAATCAAGTGGTTTTTTTCTTAGGATAAACTGGATGAATTGTCGTAATCACTGTCATTGTGGAAACTCAATTCACACAATCCCTTGGTTCAGTAGGTTGGTTTTTTGATTTGCTTTTGGAAGCCTGCAGTTAGATTTTGAATATTGATGTAAAAATGTGAACATTATTATCAAAGTGCCATCTTAACTTAGATCAGATTGTAAATTGCTTAAATGCCTTTCCCAGGTAGGTGTCTGAAGAGAAAAACTCCTTTGTAACAATGTAACTTCTTATATATATTTCTCATTATTCTTGATTGCTGAAAGTGGTATGTGACTGGAAGTGTGAGGGTTTTTTTCCTATTACAATATTTTTGGTGTTAGAAACTAGAATAACTTCCGATTTTGTATTTAGCCATATTTAAGTCATGGAGCATCATATATGCGCATTCGCCTGCCTATAAAATAAATACAAATGTACACATATCCTGGTTTACTGGTTTCCTAGCTTTATTTATTCCCCTAAATATGGTCTTGTATTCTTGATCTTTTAGAATAAGTCAAAAAAGTTCAGTGGTGATTTCTTTTGTATGGGCTATATATACATACAGACTGCTGAGCTAGCTGTAAGACAAGTTAAATACCTGAAGCAAAAGACAAAAATTACTCAGACCTCTGTGGGTGATGAGATCTGGAGCCCATCTGGAGCTTTTCAATCTTCTCCTCAAAGAGACTTCTGTTGTGTCTTAAACTTTTGATTGTGTCTCTTTAAAATTCCTCTACTTCCACAATAGTTTTTGTGGACAAAGGGTAAATAGGAGAGTATATTCCAAGACTGCATTGCTGCTTGATTACTTTTATGTCATTTGAACTGTGACAGTGTTAGATGGTAGAGGTTCCTTACTCCCAAGTCAACTGCTTGTAAATATTCATAAAGATTTAATCTGTCAGTCTAGATCCATGCTAACAACCACAATTATTTTCAAATAATGTATCAGCCACAATAAATAATCTGAGATTTTATTATTTTAGTTTTAATTTGGCTGAGCAGCTCACTGTCAGCACAATCTGCATCATGTAAAACTTAAATGAAGAGTTGAAAGCAAGCAAATCTCTGGAATAGTTCTAGATTTTTTATAATTTACATGCAATCATGTTCTTTACTGCTGTAATTGACTGAGCAGTATCTGTTAGTCTCATTCATGTGACATTTGACGAAATTTGACATTGCACCTACCAGACAAGTATGTCAAAAAAAGGTGCACAGCAGAAAATGTTGGACAGGAGCTGATAGAGTTTTCCTTTAGAGACTATTATGAATTGAATTAAAAACAAAATTAAATAAAGAGATTAATTGAGGAATCTGATGCTATTTAAAGCATAAATGATTCACTTTCTGATGCTATTTAAAGCATAAATGATTCACTTTCAAACAGGAAAATGCTCAATTTGTCCATCCTTGATGTACACATCTCTTTTTATTAGTCATTAAAAATGCCAGTGTACCTTTAAGTTATATCAATTTTGTAGGATTTCAAATTGTTTTCATGAAATACAAAATAAAATAGAGTGTATTCTGTAACCACTTTTTTTTTCTAACTATTAACTGTAAAAATGCTATCTTTACCACTGCTTCCCTTTTTTCCAAGTTATAGGCCTCAGAATGTTACCTAATGCCTCTTTTTCAAGAACTTTAGAATTATTATAACGACTAAGTCTTCCACGTAGAAGAAAATAAACATTTTCTGTTTAGATCACAGCATTAAAAAGGAAGAAGTGGAGGTGCAATGTTAGCTCCAATGGAGAAATTCCTTTTCAAGTTATTCACAGACTTTTTTCTATTATTGGAGCCTGAAAATTTTGGCCTGCAGTTCTACTATTCATCTCTGGTTCATTACAACTGATGTTGCTAGTCGTCTGAATCTATAATTTCCTTCTTCCTCTACAGATTGTAAAAGACATGCAGCAAATGAAAGACAGACACATGAAGCTGATCAGAAAACTAGATGATATAAGGAAAGAAAAGCAGGTAATTGTCCTGGAGCATTAGGACCATTGACCATTAATCAAAGTGCTACAGAGAGATAAAATCTACTTCATTCAAATTAAATTTCCATTCATGTACCATTCTTAGTGTCTGTAAATAATTGCAGTGTATCTTGAAGTGTATTTTATCTTACAACTTTGTGAAGTCTGGTTTTAATTTTTTGTCTCTGGCACAATGGCAGAGATTTTTCTAAAATTTGTTACTAAAATTTATTACTAAAATTTTTTCTTAATGACACCTTTATGTCATGACTGACACCACAGTTTCAATATTTGCATTTCTGTAGGCTGTACCTCTCAAGAATGACAGCATGTTAGGGACTGTGCTTTTTTCTGGCTTTTTTGTCTACATTTTACTTAGTTTGGGTTTAGCCTTGCAATATTTTGTCAGCAGAGTATATAGCATAGCAGAATCTCTTCACCTGTAAACTACTTCAAGGTGACAATGAGGATCCAGAGATGCTATTCCTGTGACCAGAATTCCATAATACCTCTCTTTCCTTAGTGGAAGCCTTTCTGCTTTCCATTAGTCAATAATTCTCCCAAAAGAGATGGAGTTACCTACATCATCTTTCACTCTGTTCTGGAATCTATTCTTGCAGTTACAGCTACATGTTTCTGTTTATTTGTCACGTCATTCTCTGTCTTACATTGCAATGCAAGATGTAACCAAAAGTATGTATTCTATTACCATCTGTTGAAACCAGGAAGGGCAGTGTTCATTGTCTCTTCCATGATCCATCCTCCCCCCAGGGGATATCTGCTGTTAATGGGCCTTTGAGTCTCACTGCATGACTGATAAAATTACATCATCCATTGGGAGATGCTCCACCCAGTGGGAGGAGCCAAGCAGTCCTACCTGGATATAATCTGAGATTTGGAACACCACAGTCAGCCTTTTTCCAGTGGATTCCCAGAGGAAGACCAGACCAGACCCGTCTACACCACCACTGGACCTTCAGAGGAAAACTACACCCCTCTATGGGATCAGTGCCTCAACAGAACCACATCTATCACTCCAGAAGGACTGTAGCCACCATTTAATCAGACTGCTACCAACATCCTGACCAACACGGTGTCAGGTTTTATTCTGACTCTGTCAGTGTTTTTGTACTGCTTCATTGTATTTTAATTTTCCTATGAAACTGTAGTTCTAACTTGGGATCTCCCACTGGTTTACTTTCAAACCAGTACGTTCTTGTTTTCTGATCCAGAGTAAGACAGGCAGTCAGTTCCTATGAAGAGGAATGCTTTCCACACAATTAAAGTTTACTCTGGGGAAACAGAAACAGGAGATTAAGAAATTCCTCTAAAGCCACCAAGGGGAAGTAAACAAACTCTCCGGACTCAAGTAAAATCTAGAGAATTTCCTGTATGTAGTGTACAAAGGCTAGATACCCTTTTTATAGAACAATATTTCAACTTGTTCTCAGGTTGTCATATCTGGACAAGCATTTACCAGTGTAAATCCATTTCTGAATTAGGGATGTAACCCTGGCACAGTCACATCTTCCACTTGCAACTGACTACACATGACTAAGGGAAGAGAAAGACAACAGGGAAGAACACAGATGCATAGCAAGACACAACAGCATGCTGGGCAGTGATGGTAACATAGGGATTGTAACGATCTTACTTCACAGAATCGCTCTCATTTTGGTTGCTGTGTGGATTTTTTTTACGCTATTTCCAAGCTTTCCCTGTCTAAGTTTAATTCCTTTAAAAAAGCCGTGCTTGTGTGAATTCATTCTGATCTGCTCTGAGGAAGGCTTTGGTTTTTATTTCTGCAGAAAAATACGTAAAATATATGTTATTTTACCAGTAAGTTTTGCTTGAATTTTGCAATGAATGGCAGTACAAACCTCCTGTGATCAATAGTAAATGTTTGCAGAGAATAAAAAATATTGAATAAAGAGAATAAAGGGAGTCTGATGTGGAAACTATTTCCTCTATTGTGCCTGACTTTCTGTTCTCATTTACTATTTATTTTCTCAATAATATTTTTTTATAAAGGAGGAGACTATAACTACTCTAAAAAAACATTACAGTGAGAAGATGAAGTGTCTGAAATCCCAGTTAGAAGCTTACCAAGAGCTGATGAAAAAGAGCAACATACACTGGCATGATACAATTAAGGTAAACAAGTATTTCTGTTTTACATGGGGATAAGCATGGCAAGTATTTACAGAGGTTGAAGGAACAGGCATTATAATTCATGCTCTCTTCTTATGGACAGACAGTTAAATGAAGACATGCAGTTTGTAAAATTTTATTTTAAAATATGTTATGGTTTTCTCCTTCTGGAGTTGAATAAAGCTTTGCACAGTATAGTTCCAAACTAATCTTCATAGCTTGACTTAGCTATGCTATGCACTTGGAAATAGCTTTGCTTTCATGTAAGTTATGTGTACAGGATATTCCTAGAATATATAGGATGTGTGCTGCTTATTTGGTGATGAAAATGTATTAAGGTTTATCCTCTTTGTCCTTCTGTTCTGCTGCTGAGGAAAAGATTCAGGGTCCTCAAGCATTTAGAAAGAGTCTTTAGAAACAGACTACCTCTGGCTACAGATGGTCACTGCTAAATAAGGAATTTTAATTTTTTTAAGGTCCACAGGCCTTAGCGGCCTGGTCCAAATGTTATGACTTTTCAAGGCATGGAACAAAAAAACTGGTTGCCTTTCTGAAAAATAGTGTTGCAATTGTCATCCCTTTTGCCTTATTTTACTGCTTTCAGAACCTGAGAGAAAGAAACAGACAACTGATCCAAGAGAAGGAAGATCTTCTCCACCAAATGAAACAAAGAACAGAGAACTGGAGAGAAGAAAAAGTAAAGAAACAGTTTGTGTTTTCTGTTTGGAGTCAGGTGGTCTTCTTGCTATTGTTTCCAATAACATGGGCTGTTTGCCTGCCTGTCTACCTTTAGATATGTACATCTAAATTGGTGAGGGTAGAACTACTATGCACTTGCCTTCCTATTTTTCAGAGAAAAATGTAGGTTTTCATCCTTTAAACAGCAATGAAAATGACATATGCTGTTTAGTCTTACTATATTTTTCTTTCCACTAAAATTAT
>VWYO01006482.1:0-10592 GCA_013400275.1 Rhadina sibilatrix | reverse complement strand
TTTAACACGGGATTTTCCAGTGTGCTGGGATCCGCAGTGCCAGACTCAGAGCGGGGTGGGGAGCCCCCAGCCTTGAGCTTGAGCTCCTCGAGCCCCCTGTGCCATCACCCCTCTGCTGTGGGATTCCCATGGCAGACGTGGCCTGGCCCAAACCTGCTCGGCAGGCAAGGTGGTCTAGCTGCAGGCTGGATTGTAAATCCAGCAGCTTCCTTTTATGTAGTCAGGGCTTGTTAATTTGTTTTAATACCCTTTGAATAGAGGTAAAGAGCAAAGCGCAGGCAGGGCGGAGGGGAGTGCCTGCGATGCCCGCTCAGCCCACCCACCCGCTCCAATTAGCACCGTTATTCATTAGCTCGGCGGGATGGAGCGGCGGGGACTGCGGGATGTGCCGGGCAGGGGGATGCCGGCAGAGGGCTCTGGATGAGCGAGGCTGTGCCGGAAGCTGGGAGAGCTGGGCTTGTTTAGTCTAGCAAAGGGCAGGCGGGAGCGGAGCCCATTGCTCTCTGTAAATACATCGAGGGGGTAAACATGGCGAGGCAGAGGAGCTCATGTAAGCTCTGGAGGATACTGCAGGCACAGGACATGGGGCTGAACGGGTTCTGCAGAAATCCATACTGGAGTTAGGAGCAGGGTCCTCCCCTGAAGGATGGATCCAGAGAACTGGAGCATCCCAATAGACCTGGAAGGGTTTGCAGAGCGGGGTGAGATGCGTGCATGATTCACTGAGCTGGGAACATCTGGGAATTTCCCTGATCTGCTGCTGCCCAGCGTATTTGGGGTGGGAGAGGACCCAGGAGCTGGGTTTGTGCTGCTCAGCGGGGTTGGTTTGGGGCCGCGTGTGTGTGTGCACGGCAGCACATGGTATTAAGGGAGAATCACAAAACTGAGCAGCAAACGTGCTTGGCAGTGTTGAGGTGGTGCCTGGCGATGCTGTGATAAGGACCTGTGTGTTGTTGTGTTTTGGTTTGGGGTTTGCGTTTTTTTTTCAGGCCCTGCAGAGGAAGTCCGTGCACCCAGTTTGTGAGCTGGTTCTATCAGATACAGAGCAGTGCTCCATGGGCGTGTAACAACGGATGCTGTTCACACCCTCCTTTTTTTCAACACCTCCCCTCCTCCCCCAAAATATATTTTGCTCTATTTTACGTGGGCTGGGAGGAAGGGGCCGTTTTCTTTTTTAGTTGGCTCTGACTTGGAAACAAATGAACTTGTTAACATATGTGACAAAGGCGTGAGAGCGTGCCTGCATGCGTGGGTGGGGGGGAGAGCGGCGCCTTCTCTAGAGATGAGCTGGGGCTTCATAGATCAGATGCATCTCGTGCACCTTTCCACGGAGATTCTCTCCTTCCCTTGGCCACCTGCCTCTCTGTGCTCCCACACGGAGTTATTGTGATCAAGGGAAGGAAGGGGAGAGGGACAAAGATCAGAAGAATGCTCGAAGATGGCTTGGGGGTCCAAGCGTGACAGAAATGAGCAGAGAAAAAACAAACAAAGGTATATCCAGAGCGGGAATGTCTGTCCCTACTCCTCACACACATGCTGGTGTGTTATATACAGAAGCATAAAGTATCATTAATGTTTACATTGTCATCAATCATTGTGAAGTAAGACAGGAAAGGAGGGCTTTTCCCCCGGGCTAGATTTTTCACGACAATTTTGCAAGGCACACATATGCATAGAATTAGAACAGTGATCTATGGTCAGGCTGAAGATATTTTATATTCTATACACTTGGAAAGTGCCACGCTATCAAGTTCCCTTTAAATTCCCTTTATTCTCTGCATGTCTCACATACTGTGAATATTTGTTGTGTAACATCCGCACAAGCTCAGGTTTGTTGCTGACTGGGTTCACCAACCACGGCGTGCTCCTCACATCTCTAAGGTGGGGACCAGGTGGTATCTGGGGTGCTGAGGAGCTGCTCAGGTTCCACACGTCACTGCCTGGCCCCAGGCGATCTGATAATGATGGTGCTGCTGTACATCAGGCCCCAGTGCTGGGCTCTGCCATGTGCCCGAAGTGAGCTGGTTTTCTGGGTGCCATTGCAGCACTGAAGAGGTCTTGACGTTGCTTTTGCTGCCCTTTCTTCCCTCCAGGCAGAGTAGATGTGTTCCTGGGTTAGTGGCAGCACCCACTGCTCCTCTGGGATGGATGCACATCAATCCCTAAAGCCATCTGCAGGGTCCATTGCCTCATCTCCTGGGAGGCTTCCAGGGACCTCAGAGCAGATCCACCAGTCCTGATCCCACCAGGGTGCAGGGACCAGTTCCACTCCATCCAGGGCAGCTCCCAAACCCAACATTGTCTGAAGGGAGGCGGCTGAACACACCCAGAGAAACCTCTGTGGTTGGCAGCCTCATGAACCAGCCCTTTCCACCTCATGGCCAGCCCTTTTGCCACCATGACCCAGCTGAGGTTTGACTCCCATTAGGGACCTCTTTTTGCATTTATCTCCTGGCCACCCACCCAAGGAAAGACCTGTATTGTCTCTGAGGCAGAGAGAGAGCTGCTGTGTCACTGCAGCGCTGTTGTTGTATCTGGAAAGGGGCTGAGCAGCTTTCAAAGCATATTTCTATCTGGGCCCATGTGCGGGGGGGACTTGGGGGTCTTCAAAAGGTGCTAATTGCAGCTACACAATTAAATCATGGGGTGTGTCCTGGCCTCTGTGATCCCCAGGGCAGCTCAGCCCTAAGGAGGAGACAGTGGCATTACTAATCAGGGCTTTGACCTTTACATGGCTTTTATTTAATACACATTCCACACTTCCCCAAACTCCCATCCAAAACATTGACATTTCCGCTGATAGATTGGGTCAGATTTTGGAGTAGTTGGGGGACTCAATTCACTCTTACAATGGTTAAATTCTTACAGCTAAATGGGCTTATTCAGTTAGTGCAGCAGCTGGTGTGATTTCGAGAAGAAAATAAACATTTCCTTCAAATATTTTGATTGGCAACTGGACAACTGAAGTACTCAAGCTCGGATTGCCAGGGTCCAAAAAAGCTAATGGGGGCTGGACAATGAGTAAGCGAGGGAAAACCATAGTAAATCCTCGGAGGCAGCACTACGGAGCAGATGTGCGTGCGATTTGCTGGGGAAGCGGACAGCAAGATGGGGTTTTTAAAGCCCATTTTCAGCTGTGATTCCAAAGGGAACGCGGAGTCTGAAGGTGCAGCTTTACCCACTCCTTTTCCCCCAGCTTTGCTCAGAAGCTGCTCACTCCAGGTTGCTATTTGATCCTGGCTATGACAGAGGGTCCTTGCTGCGGAGTTAGGTGGTTATGGAGGGCGTTAATGGCCATGTTTTATTTGGATCTCGCTGGGGTTGTTTCCGTGGAGATTTCCTTGTATTCAGGGCAGGGGCTGGGGCTGTGTGGCTCCGATCTGATGCAGTCAGGATGCAGGAGCAGCCCTGAAGTGAAGGAGATGGAACAGAGAGGAAACCTTGAGGTGAGGACCAAGATGGAAGGGGCAGTTGTGAGGTGAAGGAGATGGGATGGAAGGGCAGCCCTGAGGTGAGGACCAAGATGGAGGGGAAACCCTGAGGCAAAGGAGCTGGGATAGAGGGGAAACTCTGAGGTGATGGAGCCAGGATGGAGGGGGTGCTGAGGTCAGGGTGCTGAACTGGAGAGACAGTTGTGAAGAAGTGAAGGACACGGGACAGAGGGGCTGCCCTGAGGTGAAGGACACAGGACAGAGGGGCGGAGCAGAGGTGAAGGACACGGGACAGACGGGCAGCCCTGAGGTGCCGGCCCTGAGGCGATGCCGACGCTCCGGCCCCCTCTGGCGGCCGCCTCCCTCCCGCCTCCCGCGAGCGCCCCCTCCTGGCTCTGGGCCCCCGTCCGCCTCAGGCGGGCCGGGCCGTACGCCGGCCGGGGCTCCCGCGGTTTTGTTTTTGGAGTGGTTTTGGGGCTTTATTTACACGTCACTGGTGATCTTGGCAATGCCCAACCGTCGGGGCGGGAGCCCTGAGTGTCAGGCCAATGCGTCACACCGGACATGACAGAAGATGGACGGGCCATCTCTAACCCGGAAAAGGTGTTGACGTTATGGTCAGCTCAGAAAATAGCCTCAGACTGGTCAGGGAAAGCTGGAGCTTTATTCTGCGCCAGATTTAGAGCCCGAGGCCGGCAGGGGTGAAAGCGAGCTGGTCACAGCCACTCGGACACCTCATGGCTCTGCTGGGTGTGGATTGCGTTTGAGGCGTTCGTGCTGAGGGATTTGCTTTTTGAAGGATCCAAATTCTCAGATCCCAGCGCTGCAGAGTGCTCTGGCCAGACGTTCAGAGCCTGGCAAAGCTCATGTACCTGAGTGTGTCCCGACCCCACGGCCTTGCTGTGCCTTGCCCATCACACACACACACAGCCTGTAATTAACACTCTTACATGCTCCTGTCTAAATTAGTAGCAGGGACCCACTGCCAAATGGTGCAAGTTCAGGACAATAACATGTAGCCTCTTAAAAAACCCTCTTTGAGTGTGTTATAGAGGAAAAGGGAAATGTGCCCTGAGCGCTCAGGTTTGATTTCTATTTGCATTTTATGGAATATTATGGAATTTTATGGAATATTATTTATGGCGCTGTGAAAAGTAATGAAGGAGTGTGGTCTGAGCGCTGGAGATTGTCATCTGGGAAGGCAGCAGCCTGGATGTTTTGGGGGCTGAGGGGGATTTGGAGGCTGCTTTTCCTCAGCTTGAGGGGAAGCATTCAGAAGATAGCACTTTTTCTTTCCAGTCCAGGTGCAGGCAGGATTTCTGCCCCATGGTCCTGTCTCAAGCTGTGATGCTGCTGGGTTGCTACTGTCACAGGGCTGTGGTCAGTCTGCTTCATGTAGTGCTGGTCTCCAAACCTCAGCTCCCAGTGCCTGGCAGCAGCTGTGGCTGTGGCAGGGCTTCAGGATGGGTCCCAGCATCCTGCTGGGCTGTGAAATCAGGTTGGGAGCGCTTTTCCCACCACTGTGCTTTTCCAGCCAGCCCAGCACGGAGCAGGGCCGGCCCTGTGGCCGGGCAGCTGCTTCCACCCAGCGCCGGGTGTGTGCAGAGCAGTGCGGTTCGGGACAGCTTTGAGCTGCTCCTCTCTTATCTCGCCCCAAAGCCACAGCCACGTTCACAAACCAGGTGCTCCGCCGCCTTTCCCCTCCGTGGAGCCTGCGTGGGAAGGCAGGTGCTGCTGGGTGCCCGCAAAAGGGCTGCAGGGGAGGGAGGGAAGGAGGGAGGATCCTCCCCTTCTCTTTCCACGGCTGAAGGACTCACCTGGGATCAGAAGGGAAGTTCACATCAAATTCTCTCCATACCTGCTCCTCCAGAGCATGCCCGTGTCACTGGGTAGCTGGAAGGGATTGAATCCAGTGTTTTCTCTTGGGGAATGCTTCAGGGCCTGGAACACCAGCCCTGAGAAGTTAAAAATGGCTCATTGTAATAAATAGCTCTAAAACACACGTCCCTTTGCATGCAGAGCAGCCACACAATCCTCTGGATGTGTGTTTGTATGTATATGCATCTCCAAAACCAACAGGCATATTTAGCATATGCACCTCACTTTCTCTTGCTCTGAGGGACACAAAAAGCAGCTGATGTGACCAAAAAAAGTCACTTTTAAGGCTGGATCCCACTAGTAAAGGAGAAAGTCCCTGCTTTTAACAAGAAGAAAATAGAGGAGGCCTGAAGGACAGAGGTTTCACTTCTTTCTTTGGAGAGCAAACTTCATTTCTCTCTGCCTTGATGCAGCAAGTCCAGAGGTTCCTGGCTCTGTCTCAGCCTTGGGACAGCTGAGAGAGCCACAGGAATGCCTCCAGCTCCTCAAAGGAGCTTCTGCTGTGGATTCCCACCTCTAACTTGGGCTTCCTGCAGGAGGACAGGATCCAAAGCCAAGGTCCCTTTCCAGTTCCAAGCTGGCTGTGACCCTCTTTGGGTTTAGCCCCTCCAGGAAAAGGCGTGGGGGGCTCCATGATCCAATGGAGCTGGGCAACATCCCCACCACGCTGGCCCGAGCCTCCCTTCCCCCAGCAGAGAGCCCGAATTTCTCACTCTCTTTATCCTCTTGGAAGGAGAAAAATACACAGAGAACTCAAGCAGAGGGATATTGTGACTCCTGGCTTGGGAGTTTTCAGCTATGTGTTTATCAGCTCCATCCCGTGATGATATCAGCACGAACAGGCCACCCACAAGAAGGCTTAGCAGGCTGGTCTGGGCTCCAGCTTTTCCTGCTTGTCTGTGTGTGTGTGTATACAGCAGGGATGGATGATCCCAGGGCCCGGCCGTCTGGGGCCTGCCTCCATTTATTTACTACACAGCTGATGTCATGGCTAAACATCTTTTTTCTGTGTTTATGGGGTGTGCTGCTTTAATCTGCCCGAGATGAATAGACCCCTAAGAGAAGCCAGCTTAGCTGTGTCCCTTCCTGGATAGGAAACAACAAATTTTAGGACAGGAAATGGGAGCAACTTAAACAAATGGGTTTAGGGTTTTTATTTAAGTCCCTCAGCTCTTTTCCCTGGCCGACCCAAGAGGTGCTTCCCCTTCTAATTCCCTTCCTTGGGAACGCTCTAACCACCCCCTCTCCTCCTGCACCCCAGCAGGCACGCCAGAGCTGAGCCCCTTCTCGGACCCACGGCAGTTTGAGCGCTCCTTCCCGACCCTGCCGGCGCTGACGGAGACGCGTTTCTCCGACCCACGGATGCATTACCCCGGCGCCATGTCCGCCGCCTTCCCCTACACGGCCACACCCTCAGCCACGGGCATCGGGGGCATCAGCATGACCAGCATGCCCACCACCACCCGCTTCCACCACACCTACCTGCCACCCCCGTACCCCAGCTCCACACAGAACCAGAGCGGGCCCTTCCAGGCAAACCCCTCTCCCTACCACTTGTACTATGGGACGTCCTCGGGCTCCTACCAGTTCTCCATGGTGGCGGGAGGCGAGCGCTCACCCACCCGTATGCTCTCGTCCTGCACGAGCGCCTCGGCAGGGAACAACCTGATGAACCCCAGCCTGGGCACGCAGAACGATGGCGTGGACGCGGACGGCAGCCACAGCAATTCCCCCACCACCATGAGCACCACGGGCAGGATGGATGAATCCGTCTGGAGACCCTACTGAGGAGGAGCTCAGCTGGGCACCGGCGTCTTTGACTTCATCAGCCACACCGTGGTTCCTTTTGGGAGCGACCAAAGTGATGCCAAGGGAAAAGGTAAACCAAAGTCTTCCAAACCCAAAGCAAAGGATCCTCTGCATGCAAACATCAAGGAAAGATGGACCAAGACCTTTGTTACATTTCAAGGTGAACACCCATGGGGCTTGAATGTGTCACTTGATGTGGTTCCTTCTATATGTTTTAGGTATGTGGATTCTACATAGGGAAAAAGAACCCCCAAGGACGTGTGGAATCAGATGTTTGGTACTTGCAGAACACTTCTCGTTCATCTCACTCGCACCTCTTCCCCACACAAAGCATTCAGTAGTGAGGAGAATCTCACCCTTCCTCTGCAACATGGTTCAGAGAGGAGAAAACACCAGGGAGTCATCTGAGCCATCTCTCTGCCAGTGGAGGAGGACTGAACTTAAAAAAAAAAAAAAGGAGAAAAAAAGAAAAAAAAAAAAACCCCGTTGTCTCCTGTCCTTCCCTCCCCGCTGGTGAAGGATCCCTGAGCACCAAAGAGCAGTGGGGTTTGCAGCACAGCCAGGGGCACTGGGGCTCGGTCAGCCATGGGAACAAGAGCTGTGATGTGATTATTGTTATAATTTGTTGATGACAGAAGTTGTATTGTTCATTTTGGTGTCATTGTCGTCGTCTGTCAATCAGTAAGGTGGCTGACCCCGGGCCTGGCTGACCTCTCCCCTCCATGTTTACACACAAGATGTACTTTTTATGGAGATGTTTTGTTTTGTTTGTTTGCTCTCTTGTCCTGACCTCATCATTCAGCTCTTTGCTCCCCTTAGCAAACCTCAGTGATGGTGGCTGAAGTGAAGGCGGCGTTCAGGACAATCTGAGATGTTTGAGATGCACTTCCAAGGGGTTCAAGAGCCTTTGGCACGACCTTGCCACCATTCTCCAGGTGTTCCTTCTGTGCATCGTAATTCTGTCCTGGTCCTTTCCCATGTTCTCACCCAGAGAGGATTAACACCATTTCTTATTTTGACTCACATGTATCAGTTCATCCTGAAGGCTCTGGGATCTGGAGAAAAGAGCAGTTTCTACTCTTGGTGGTGGGAATGTTGTGAATTGATGCTGTGCAGCCTTTTTCATCCCCTCACCCTCCTGTCCTTCCCCCAGGTGACCCTGGGCACAGGGATCTCGCTGTAGGGGAATAAGCTCAAGAGGGGGCACTCAAGGTACTGCTGGTGGCTGTGGCATCAGGTGGAATTTGCATGAACCAGGTCTGCCGAGCACCACATTCCCTCACAGCTGACACCAAAGAGATTTTAACCAAACAGGGCCGTGGTGGGAGGCGGCTGGAGGGTGGCTGTGGGCTCCTCCGAGGCCGGCGCAGGGGCTTGGCTCTGATGCACAGCACAGGGTTTGTCACCTCCTGCAGGCCAGCTGTGCCTTCTGCTGGCACGGGAATTGGGGCTGGACTGAGGATTCCTCGTGCTGGGAGGGCACAGACAGATTCCCAGGGATCCACAGCTGCAGTACCCACTGCCCTGCAGAGCCAAAGGACACAGCCAGAGGACAGTCCCAACCCCAGCGCCACCAGCAACCACACATTTCTTTTTCCATTTCTCCTATAAACACGAGAAAATCAAATCCCCAGAGCTGCCCTCCTGGCCCCTGTGCCTTAGTCACACCACCCCAGACTTGTCACCTGCTCCAGCTCCCAACTGGCAGCCGGTCACCCTCAGCACAGAGCACTGGAATTGCACTACCACAGCAAGGCTGGAGCAGCACACCCCGGCTGCCCTGGAGAGCTGCCATGACCACTCAGAGTTCCATAAGCAACGAAGAACAACTCTTTTCAATAACAATAATGATTGTAATAATGATAATAATAATAAATTTTTTTTTAAAAAGCCTTACCCCAACAAAACTGCAACCTCCACTTGCCTTAGTGCCGGCGCTCGCCAGCTCTGGAGTTGGACAGGGCAGCCTGTGTTTTGATGCCTTTTTGCATTTGTCATCCCATCCCACTGGTTGAAAGCACAAAAAACCCCCAAGGCATTCGTAGTTGTAGGTTAATTTAAAACTGTTTGTAGTGAGTTTTAAAAGAGAAAATAATAAAAAGAATGGCAATGATGTTGTTTTTATGACATATTGTCATGTGAAAGTGTGAATAGATGCACCTCTGTTGTATGCAAATGGTCACGAGACAGGCCAATGTTTTTTGCTTTGCACTATAATTTGCTTTTTTTTTAAAAAAAAATGCACAATCGCTTGTACAGTAAAGCCCCTTTGTCTGGCTCACAGAATATTTAACTATAAAATCTAATTTTTGGTCTTATTTGTTATAATAATATAATTCTTAAATATGTTGAAGGATATGATTCTTAATAATGCTTCTAATACTTGTATGTGCAGGGTAAAATAACACCAAACTAAGGAGATGAGATCAGAGATCTTTGTAGATAAAGAAGACTAAAGTTCTTGGGTTTTTTAATGGTGTCTTATGACAGACATGAAAAAAAATGCTAGTGATACCAAAAAATGTGGTTATTTGTGTAATACCCCAGCCCTACTTGAAGGTAATGCCCTATATTTAAAATGTAGCCCGATTTTTAACCTGTAGCACTTGTCACTGGGGAGGGGGGAGGTGGGGAGGGGAGAGAAAGTGGAGGGGCTGCTCCTGGAGAAGTCATTGGGGAAGCTGTGGCTGGAGGAGTCTCCCGGCTCTGGCTTCCCTGAGAACAGCCGGGCTGCGCGGGGCTGACGTGGGGACAGAGCCACGGCTCGGGGGACAGTTCTGCTTTTCTGGTATGGGGTCATTTCTGCTCCGCTGGCCGAGGTCGTGGCCTCGGGCCGCCGTGTAATCCTGTCGATGCCATGTGGATCAATAAACAAATGGTTACAACGGCACCGCTGCCTCGTGCCTGTCACTTCTCGCCGGGGGCCGTGCCCGGGGCGAGGGAGGGCTCCTCACGCTGCTTTTTCCTCAGGCTCTGATTTTCGGCTCCTTCAGAGCACCCTGGTACCAGATCCGGTGTTTGAGGGCTGCGCTCTGCCACGGTTTGGCACCACAAGGGTGTCCGGGGGAGGGCAGGCAGGGATGGGATAGGGTGGAAGGACCTGAGCTCCCTGAAAACCTATTTAAACCTCTCCAGAGGGCTCTGGAGCACTCCCCGTGCCCGGAGGCAGCCCTGGCGGGTTGACCGCTGCATCCCAGCCCAGCATCCCCTCCCTGCCCTCCTCCTGTCAGTGCCGTCCCGAGCTGCAAAAGCTCCGCACAAATCCTGCAGGACCCAAACTCCCGGGCGGTGCGAGCCCAGACCCCTCATCACTCAGCGCTCGCCTCCAGAACCCCAATGACAGCTGAAAGGCAAAAATAAAAAGATCCCAGCCCACAGTAGCATCCGATGCCAAGACGCTGCGGGCCGAGGCTGCCGAGGAGCCTGGGAACTCAGCGCCAGAATTATTCATGAGCCCAGGGCAGGAGCTCCGGG
>VWYO01006457.1:0-29829 GCA_013400275.1 Rhadina sibilatrix | reverse complement strand
AAAAAAAAAAAATGCTCTTTTCTGGGACAGCTTGTTGAGGAAATGAGGCTCCTTACACTTGTGCAGCCTGTCCCAGCTACCCAAACCCCTCCATTGCTGGCAAGCAGGGGAAGTGTGACAGAAAGAAAATCCAAGCCAGTGCTTCTAGTGAGGAAAAAACGACATTGCAAATTCAGTTTGAGAGCAGCTGAGCTGCATGTGCTGGCAGCTGGGGCAGGCTGTGCAGAGCATGGGCTGTGAGTAACCCAGGAGGATCTGCTGGGGAGGGCAGGACAGGCACCAGCTCTGCCCCGTGCAGGGACTGGGGATGTCAGGCAGCAGGAAACCAGCACAGCCTTTTAGGTTCACAGGTTACAGAACATCTTTGTTTCGTAAGAAAGGCTCGATTTTTAATTACCTGGAGAGAATTGCTCTCCCTGTTATTTTGTGCTCTAGGGTTGTTATTAACTTTTTAACATAAATCTGCATTGTAGAACTGTAAACCCGAGTTGGGTAATGAAAACAACCACCCTGTGGGGACACACGCAGCAGCTCAACAGATGATCAAAAAGCCTTTTTTTTTGCATCATTAATCTGCAGGATTTCGTGAAAGAATTAAGAAAAATAAGCATTTCTCTAACACAGGCACGAAGCATCCTCGAAAATACATCAATCCCTCCCCCAAAACCAGTTTGCCCAGAAACCACTGCACAGCAACAAAGAGTCCCTCGAGCCCGAAATGAAATCATTAAGCAGCAAGAACTTGGTGGGGAGCTCTCCTTGCCCGGTGGAAGAGGTTTCACAGCCCTGGTGCCTCGTTCATTAACTCCCAAATGAGGGACGACGAGTGCAGACAGTGTCCCTTTGTCTCCTGGCCGAGTCCCTCGTTAGTGGGTGTCCCCTCACCCCTGGCCCCAACTTGTGCTGTGACCACAGAGACCTCGTGGGGCAGCTCCAGCCAACGCAGACTGACCGCCAGAAAGGATCGTGGTGGTTCCTCAGCAGCCTCTTCCCAGACCAGGGGGAAAAAAACATTCCATCTTGGCCCCATCCCCTTCCAGCAGCCCCTCTCCCACAGCCAGCAGAGCTCCAGCCCTCAGCCCACACCGGGATCCACCCAGGATGCCTCCTGAAGCGCCTCTCAGGTGTCAGGCAGCAGATTCCAGGGAAAAGCCTTTGGAAAAGCTGTGGCTGTTCAATCTGGGAGAGTGGTGAGCACACAAAAGTCCTTGAATTTAAGTGCAACGGCACTCAGGGCTGACTCTTCCTGAGTGTCTATGTGGAAATAATTCCCTTGTAATGAACTCCTGTGGCAATGGCTTTGCCCTTCCTGCTAATGCTAATAAATTCCATCCAAATCATTCCAGGCACGGAATAGCCCCTGTCCTGTGCTTACCCTTAGCCCTGTGCAGGGCCAGAGGAACTGCACTGAGGGGGAAAGGTGCATCAGGCCACTGAGCAATAACTGATGGCCCTGCCTTGCCATACTCAGACAGAACCAACGATTTTGGTTTTGGCAGGATAAAAAATGCTAAGCTTGGCATGGAAGTGTTAAGAAGAAATGGATTTTTTTTCTTTTTTTCTTTTTTTCTTTTTTTTTTTTTAAATGGAGTAGTGAGGAAATATGCAAAGTGAGAATTCTCCAAGAGATATGTGCCTGCTTGGAAATCCTATTTCCGGGCAGCCACAGGAGATGGTGCAGCCAAATAAACAGATTAAAACCCACGGGCTGTCGGTACAACTGAACAACGATCCATCTCAGAGCTGCTCAGGAATAGCTTCTGCAGCAGCAATTTATGATGTGGCCTGACAGGAAGGGTATGGAGGGAACATGTCAGGAGCTCAGCAGCATTTGAAGAAAACCCCCAAGTCATTTGTCACGTCTCTGTCAGGCCCGACTGGGGCGAGGCGCTCTGTAAGGAGACAGCAGCTTTTACAAACGGGAGCTGCAATGCCTTTCCAGCCTCCTGCTGCTGCCAGGTGCTGGATTTGGGTGGGCAGGGTATAATCCTGGGAGTCTCCTCAGCCCACAGGTGTGGCACAGAAAGCAGGGATCCCTCCTGGGCATCCCTACAGAGCCATGAATGCCGGGGCGGGGAGCAGCTTGTGTGAGCATGTCCTTGTCACCACCCCGAGCGCTTGTCACAGAGAGGACAGACAGACACTGCACCCAACACAGGGCTGGGGACAGCAGGGCAGGGCTGGGGACAGCAGGGCAGGGCTGGTGCTGCCCAGAGCTGGCACGTCCCCAGGGCAGGGAGGGAATGGCCAATGCCACCTCTGCCCCCTGTGCCCCGGCCGGTGAGGTGCGGTTGGGTTGTTCTCTCCTGGAGAAAGCTCAGCTCAGGGAATCCCGTGGGGATCAGGAAGCCAGGAGGGATCAGAGTGTCAGAAGTGGGACCCAGACTGTCAGGAACCAAGGCAGGTCCTGCACACCCACCCCAGCCACTGCTGCCTGCAGATGGAATCCTGGCAGTGCCAACAGAGCCCCACCTGCACACGGTCGCTTTTTGAGGCCTCCCGAGTTACCACAACCTCAGAGAAAACTGCAATTCCAATTTCTAGACTGATCGTCTTCCTGTTTTTTCTTAACTTAATATTTTACCTGATAAGGGGAAAATTAATATAAATTTTGTGGGGTGGTTTGTTTTTTTTTTTCCCTATTCTTCAACTGACATTTCTGGGTTTGCCCCACTGACTTCGTTAGGGCTCTTTTATTTACCTGAACTGGCTTCCAAAATAAATGCCATTTGTAAATTAATTCTGTAATCCTCCTTACATCACAGGATGCAGATCTGTACACATAGAATTTGCTTATCTACTTTTTTTGCTATTAATTCTTGCATTTGTAATCACTTTCCATTTTCTGTCAAATAATGAATCTAGAAAATAATCCACCAGTAGCTCAGTCACCTTCAGAAAATGAATTTATATTTCCATTTTCTGAAGGGTACTGTGTTGTTTCTTTGCTTTTAAATTATTTCCTTTATTCCAAAGCACAGGACTGAAGGTACTTTAATATCACATCTGTCTCAGAAGTCCCTAAGTGGAAGGTGGCATTGCAGTAAAGAGGAATATTCTTCATTGCAGAATGAAATACATTAACGTTCCAAATCTGCAGGGGCAAGACTTGGAATAAACTATTGAAGCACAACAAAAAAAACCAGGCTGCAGCTTTTTTGAGAGGATCTCCGAATGTGTGGTTTATCACTCTTTTTAAATACATTTATCATATTTACCACCTGTTTATAATTCCAATTAGCCTTTTGCCACCTCCATGGGAAACAGTGCAGTGCTCCCAAGCTCTAAAAATCCCAGTGCACACCAAGATGGGTGAGATTTCCAGTTCAACCCTTCCCACCCCTCTAAGGCCTCTGTGTTGGATGCCTGAGCTGCCCCAAACCAACTCTTCCTCCTCCTGCTGCTGCTGTTAAACTGGATTTTGCTCCACTCAGGGTGGCTGACCTGGACCTGAGTGGGGATCAGACACCAGGACAGCAAAAATGAGCAGGAAATGCAATAGGAGAACATAACCACGCCTGCAGTGCACTTGTAAAATAATAATAAAGCTGTCTGGTTATCATGGGTCGGGTGAGTAATGCAGAAATGTGGATCTTCAGGTCTTCCAATCCAGCTAATGAAGACTAATTAAGCAATAAGAAGTCGTTCATATAAATCCTAATGAGTTTTTCTAACCCTTCAGTAGTTGGATTAACCATAATTAATCAAAAAAAAAAAAAATAAAGATGGTCACTTACAAAAGAACCTTTTATTTTTGAGGACAAGATCCCTTCTTCCTACCTTGCCTGCCAAAAGGGATTGTAAAGGTAAAGGGCAGCATTAGTCCATTATCTACCTGAGAAAGAGCTGCAGATCACAAAAGGCTGGCATTTTCTACATCCTTTTAAACCACTTTCTTCAAAAAAAGATGTTTTAGAGTGACCAGACCCTCAAGAGAATTCATTTTAACTTGGAGCTTGGACCTCAATCTGAGCAGAGAGGACTGTGTGGGTAAGATACAGCTGGACAAGTCATGAAGGGTTAAATTCCTTTTGAAATGGTTCTGAATCTGCTGAAGTTCTCTATGAACTACCAGGAATTAGTTTTTAGCACTCTCTGGGAATGACTGAGGGCAAGAGATGGTGCAACAGAGCAGCTATTTTTACAAATGGGGAAAAGGAGGTCTCCATGTGCCTAAATTCAGATCACTGGAAGACACAGGAACAAACGAATAAACAATTAAATTATAAGTGCCTCCAGGAATACAAAGCAAGGAGAAACTGCCAAGATGTGAAGTTCTAATCATGTCAACCCAANGATGTGTAATGTTTTACTTTTTTACCCCATTTTTTTTTTTTTTTTTTTTTTTTTTTTTTTTTTTTTTTTTGTAATCAGGATAATTACCCTATGACAGGAGGGAATTAGCTGTGATAGACTTTGAATAGACAAACAGAATATGTTTGTCACGGTAAGGTCCATTCAAAAACCTGTGAGTTTACAGTGGCAATAAACACACTCAAAGATTATTTTTGTCTGTCCACTCCCAAACTGAGGGCCCACACCAGCACACCTGCAGAGGTTTTTGACTTGGCCCCTTATTTTCATGAGTCGTACACAGTGTGAAGGACTCACCAGGATGGTGAAAAACAACCTGAAATAATGAAGATAATTTAATAAAAAGATATTCAAAGTCCTGCTTATTTTGGGAATAACTAAGGGCAAGCTTTAAAATATGGGGTTTTTTTCAGACAGGCAGTGGGAACAGAGATTGGAAAGGATAAAACCCAAGCGAGAGTCAGCAAGGAGAAGATGCTGCCAGACACGAGTGGTGTTTGGGGAAATATTACCAGATGTTAACCACGGGACACAGGAGGTAATTATCCACGTGAGATTCAGAGAACATGACCTAGAAAGGAGGATGTTTGCTCACTCCATCAAGAGAGAGGGCTGGAAAAGGGGCACGGCAGCAATATCCCAGCACGTGACAGGGTTTAATTAAGAAGGCTCCAATCAGCTGTACTTTGGGAACAACACCAGTGGCTGCCTCAATTCACTGAGAGGGAAATTGAGGACAGATAGTATGGAAAGCTGTCTGAGCTATACAGTTAATTATTTTCATAAATTATCTCCAAGAAAGCTGCTGTGACCCATTGCTGGGAGCTTCTAAAATGACCTTGACACGATGATGTTGACCCCTTAAAGCTTATGCCAGATTTGCATTCTGCTCCTTATTTTTCAGCGTCGAAACCCAATAAATAACATCTTGTAAAATGTTATTATCTCCTCTGGAACAAAACCATTTAATTTGGCACAACTGGCTGCTGCAGCACCAGCCTTGCAATGTCTTCCTTTTCAAATTCAAGTTGGGTACCTTCAAACCAGCTCAGCCATGGACAATAAGTTGTCCATACCTGAGAGTTCCCAAAGCATCTCCCCCTAAAGGCATCTCTTCATCCCAGTGCTCCCAGTTTTATCTTTTCCAAACAAACACAGTGACATCAAACCAAACTAGGAAAAGCTCCCTTGTTTCACTCCCAGCACCCCTGTGTACGTTGGGTTTTTAATGTGATCCTCTCCATATTATCCTCAGGGAAAAGCCTTCAGCAGCACAAGGGTGGCATGTAATGGACTTCCTTCATTGTCATGTTTGTATTACATATTCTTACTGATTTTCCTTAATTCTCCATACATTTGTTGGTCCCATATAGCACTTTGCAGTAAAGTGGATTTCAGCATCCAAGCAGAACTTTATACTTCAATTTACTGAAGTAACAGATGAGCTTTGCTGATGCTGAATTTAACTTTGTATTTTTATGTGATTTTATTAACTCGTTTATATAAAACTGGATTACACTCTATTACCAATCTATTTTCTCTGTGTCTACAAGTATCTGGTAATACAGCAGATAAATCTGAAATAATAGGAATAACAAAAGTACTATTGTGCACAATTATGGCTTGTAGCACCCAAAATCAGACATCATTAGTAACAAATGATGATATTATATAAAAGAAATACCATCTGAAAACCGATTTTACACGGCATATTAAAGACTTGATGGCTCAGGAGATGGGTAATAGAATAAAAAGCCTTTTATCTCAAGGTCATCAATTCAAATCCAAGTCAGACTGATAGCAACTGAAAGCCATTTGATGAGAGTGCTAATGAGCCCAGGCTGGTTACTGGAAATTTAAGAACACCCCGGTATTCTGCTGCCCTGAGAGAGAAGTGAGGGAGGTTTGGAGGAGCAGATCCAGCCCAGCAGGCAGAGCTGTGCTTCCCTCGTTATCCGCTGCCAGCCCTGCTCCAGAATTCAGCAGAATTCACTGCTGAGTCTCTATTGCTGGGAAGGCTGAGAAAGAGGATTGTACTTGGCAGCACCCCGAGTGACCACTTCAAATGATGCAGAGGCAAGGCTCCCCTGAGCTGTAGCAATCCCAGGTATTAATGCATCACTTCTCTTTGATCTCTCACTGTTTTCCCGGCGTGGATCAAATCGCGTGCCAAAGCAAACCCGTGCAGGGAGAGAAAAGAATCCCTGTGCAAACTCCAGCAACTGTTCAGCTGCTCTGACACCAGCCAGCAAATAAAGCAGAGGAGATATTGCATGGCTTGACAGGCAAACTCAAAATATCCTCTGATAAAATCCCTGGAATAATTTCCTTTGTTCTGGTATAATACCTGCACAACTCTTTGTTGGCTCTGGTATTAACATGATGCAAAGGACTGATAAGAACCCCATTGATGTTGTCCTTTTTATGCTGAATGAGATTTTTATTAAAAATACCCTTCCAATAAAAGCAACAGAACACTAGAGATGAATTTTCAATTATTTTCAAATTAAAAAAAAAAAAAAAAAAAAAAAAAAAAAAAAAAAAAAAAAAAAAAAAAAAAAAANAAAAAAAAAAAAAAAAAAAAAAAAAAAAAAAAAAAAAAAAAAAAAAAAAAAAAAAAAAAAAAAAAAAAAAAAAAAAAAAACATCCCAGAAGGAATTTGCTTTCATGTCTTTCAGAGGCAAAGCTCAGTGTTAAATCAACTCCTACAAATACCTGTTTGCAGGTGTAACTGAGGACACAGAGAAGCATCAGTGTGACAGAATCATTATAAACTGAGCAACCTGGGCTGCTGGAAAATGTTCCTGCCCATGGAATGAGGTGATCTTTGAGGTCCCTTCAAACCCAAACCATTCCATGATTCTGTAGGAACAGAAGTGTTCCCCATAATCTCTGGAGCCCACAGATTCCTTTTTGAACCTCCCCAGGTCCCTTTCAGCCTCAATTCTTTCAAGATTCTAAAAATCAACCACCTCATGGCTGATGTAAACTCCATCTTCAGCAGTGCCTGGGTTTAGAGGAGCAGGTTTGGGCTTCAGAAGTGAATAATGGACTAATTGTAAAGGTACCCAGGTGCCTAAAAATGCATTTTACAACCAGCTTTGGCTTACCATGTCTGGAAAATCAATTCCCTTAATTCAGTTTTTTTCCCCAGTGTAACAGCCATTAGAAACTCAGCCCTTACCCAGGGGAGACTACAGAAATCCCCAAACTCCCACTTTTCTGCTGTCTAGAGATGCAGCTCCTACAATTCCTCAACTAAAACCCTATGGATGCCTCTTACTGCAGGGCTGAACTTGATAACTTATTCCTAAATCCTGATAATTTCATATTTACAATAGTGGGAACAAAATCTCTGCATTCATGGAAGCTCCCCAGATAGAATCCCAGACTGGTTTGGGTTGGAAGGGACCTTAAAGCCCAACTCATTCCTCCCCTGCCATGGGCAGGGACACCTCCCACTGTCCCAGGCTGCTCCAAACCCCATCCAGCCTGGCCTTGGGCACTGCCAGGGATCCAGGGGCAGCCACAGCTGCTCTGGGCACCCTGTGCCAGGGCCTGCCCACCCTCACAGGGAAGGATTTCTTCCTAATATTTGATCTAAACCTATTCCTTCTCAGTTTCATATAAATTTTGTATCCCACATCAGCCCAAGATGTTCACCTCTGGTGCAGCTGTGCAGCCTCCATCCAGCACTGGATTGCCAATTTCCCCCCTTCCAAGTGCTCAGGATTTACCCATTCTGATTACCTGAGGTTAAAACTAGAACTTTCCCCCCCCCACAGCTTGCTGCACCACATGGCCCAACTTACTGCATGTCTATCCAGCAAACTACCTGTCAAAAATACAGAAATGTGGGTTTGAGTGGATTTTGGAGTGTGGAAAAATCCCAAATCCATCAGTAAAGGTCATTAGCTCATGTGACACAACTCGCTGAAGTCAATTTTCAAGGAGAAGCGTGTGACAAGCTGACTAGAGGAATTCTCCTTTAATGCATTATTAATTCATTTATTATTACAGTTATTATAATCTTTATGCAGGGCACTGAAGTTTAATTTGTTCTCTATGAGCTAATCTTTTTAATGAGCCCTTTCTTCTCCTCAGGATGGGAGCTTCCTCAACCACTTATGGAGCTTTTAAGCAAGAGGAAAATGACAGGACCATGTACCCTCCTCATAAACACAGCCTCACATATCATGCCCTGAATTTGAAATGAAAATGAACGATCACCAACTTCCCCACTGCCAAATATCTTTTAAAAGGTAACAGATTCACCAATAATGCTCTAAATATAGAGAGTTCATCACACAATGGAATCTTAATTACAGTTCCCCTCTCTGACAAAGAGGAGAAATGCATTAAAATATAAAAAAAAGCCCCTGTGTGAGTAAGTGCAGTTATTTGTGGGGCAGCAGGGATTAACTCCAGTCTGGAGCCCCATCTGAATGGCTCTGGGTTCATTCTCTGGTCACGCAGGGCAAGGAGGTCACCAGGCTGAGCCCTGCCCTGAGAAAAGGCTTCAGTCAGAGAGGAAACGGCACAAAAACACAGAAGTGGGTGGCTTGAGCTGGGATCCAAAGGGAAGAAACGCTCCAAGTTCCAAACATCCACAGTGCAGGCTCCAGCCCTGAAGGCTGCAGCACTTTAGGTATTCAAAAACCACGTGGATGTGGCACCTGGGGACAAGGGGACATGGGTTACTGGTGGCCTCGGCAGTGCTGCAGCAGTCAGCTGGGTTTGATGGCCCTAAAGGGCTTTTCCAGCCTAAATGGTTCTGTGATTCCGTGCAGGAAGCTGCTCAAGTCTGCACTTGGAATGTGGTAGCTGCATTTCCAGTGCTCCTCCCTGGAAATGGAACAGCTCAGCCCATGGGACACCCTCCCAGAGAGAAGGTTTGGGGGATAAAAGGTGGGAGATTCTGGAGGTGTGCAAATGGAAACAGCACAGATTGACCTCCCAAGAAAAACAGAGTAAATCCTTCAGGAGAAGGTTGAGGGGATAAAAGGTGGGAGATTCTGGAGGTGTGCAAGAGGAAACAGCACAGATTGACCCCCCCAAGAAAAACAGAGTAAATCTTTTTTTTCATTCATACCCCAAAACCAGCCAGCCTTCCATGGCAGCCTTTCCAGCTGGATGGTCTTGAAAGAGGGAAAGTTCATCAGCTAGCTCACAAATACACAAGGAAGTCAGCTTTTCAGGTCAGAGGTGCTCCCACAATGAGATAAATGAAACTATAACCAGATTTTATGGAGATCTGGACTTACGCAGCAGCTGGATCCCACTGCCTGCCTGATTAGCTGGGGTTAATCAGAAATTAGTAAATTATTTTCTACTTGGAACAATCACTGGCTGTAATGGAAAAAATCCATTTATCAGTGGGTATAAGAAAAGAATTTAAGAAAAAAAATAAATCCCAAGAACATTTAAATACTATTCAGACAAGCTACATTTTGTCAATAACTTTCTCATTCTGATTTTCACAGACCACAAAAGTTCACAAAATGAAATTCAGCAGCAGATGCATAAGAAACCTGCTCTCTGCAGTAATCAAGGCCAGCTATCAGAACAAAAAATCCTGAAAAAATGGCATCTCAAAAGGAAGCTATGGTGTAAATGATTCCTATTACAGGCAAAGCTTTCATCTTGAAGCTCCTGTTAATAAAAGTTCGTGGGAAATGCATATATTGGTAGCTGAGACTCCCTTTTCAGCAGCCACAAACAGAAAGAAAACAGAATTACAGGAGGGTTTAGTTTGTTGGGGTTTTTTTTTCCCTGAATAGGATTTAAAAATAGTTAAATAAATAGACAGAACCCCCTTGCCAGTGTGATTATTTCCTCCAGGCACATCTCCCTACAGGAAGGGTCCATGGGCACTAAAATCCCGTGGAAACAAACTGTCCTGGAGAAGCCCAAGCCATAAATAACTCCAGGGCTCCAAAGCCTTTTTTTTTCCCCCTGATGAACAGTTGTTGGCAGTGCCACCATGAAGGCCCTGCTCTTCCGCTATTTCTCTTCAACTTTTAGGAAATCCAAGGGAATCCATCCAGCCCCTCCCTGCCCTGCTGGCCACCAGCAGCTGCTGGAGAGCAGAATGGGACGCTGACCTTGAAATAATCAGGGTGGAATGGTCACAGCACCTNTTTTTTTTGTTTTTTCTTTTAAATGTAAAGTCACAATTTCCTCACCAATTAGTTGCTACAACAGGATAAAGCCTGGCTTAGGGCTCAGCCCCACGCAACAATAACAAATGAATGTTTGCTTGAGCTGCAAAAGGAGAAGACAAACAAGCTGCGTCTGACCTGGGAGCTGTCAGGCTCCGAAGGCATGTCGACATCCTCCAGGGAATTAAAGTCCCAGGGAATTAAAATCCCAGGGAATCATTCCAGAGCGTACCTACGTGCACAAACACATCTGCACACACCTGTTTGTGCTTTTGTGGAGAGCTTTGTCCAGACAGAAATGGCACCCAACGGGTCCAAAATGGTCACGGCGACTTTGACCGTGAGGATGCAGAAAGACGGGCGAATAAAATCGACATGCAAATCACAAACATGTAATTAAGGAGGGAAAACATGCGTTTCTAACCAGTACATGTGGCTGTTTCCTCATCAGTGCATGCTCAGGTGGTGGTTTTTTACATCTGAATCCTTCTCCCCGCTTTAGTGCATCTAGAAATAAAGACGGAATTGTGAGTTGAGTAACGGCATGTCATATGTTGAATTTATCTAAAATCAGCACCTTTATCAGTACAATTCCTTTGCTTTAATTTTTTTTTTTTTTCCCCCCTCTGTGCGCTGAGTTTCTGTCTGATCTCGTTCTCCTTGCCCTTCATTTACCTGGAAAAGGAGAGGTTTTGCCATTTTTGAATAACAGAAGCAACGTACCCCATGGAATAGAAAAAAATGGGCTGAAGAGAGAAGATCTGATTTTTATTCTACATCTGGTTCGTGGCCTTGGAAGGAGGCACTTTTTTGCACATTTCCCCTCTCTTGCTCTGCCTTTCTTGTCTGCTTACATTACAAGTTCTCTGAAGCCTGTTAAGTGTTTATACAGCACCAAACAGATAAGATTCAGCTTTCCTCACAATCACAAGATAACACGAACCCAGAAACAATAAATCTTATCAATCACCACCTACATTATTGCTCTCCTAACATGAAACACGTTTCAAAGTGATTTTTCAACAGTTACTTTCCTTTAAAGGAAAAGAAATAAAAAAGGCTCTTGGAAGAAAAGCACATCCAAGAGGAAAGAGATCCCTTAACTGGTTTGGTTTGGTTTTTTTCCAATACATGCCACCTGTTTTAAACACATTGACCAAGAGCTGCATTTCTGTATCTTTAGTACAAGGACAGAACTCTGCCATTGACCTCGACATCCCCACCTTCAGCTGGGTCACAGGGTGCTCCACGGTGTGCTGGGAGCAGCAAAAGCACAGAAAAGACTTTGGAGCTCTAATCCCACTTTTCCTGCTCTCCCAAACGTTGCAACCCACACGGTGTAAACACCAGACCAATTCCTGTGTCACCCAGGAGCAAAAGAAGCACACAAGCACCATTTTGGTCTGGTTTTACCTCTCTGGGTCGCCTTTAAAAGTGATTTTCTTCCCAGCCTCTCCATATGAATGACAAGATATTTAGAGAGACATCTTGAGGGAGAAGCAGTGATCAAGAGGAATTCAGCTAACCTGTTTTCTTTCTTGTCACTACTGGATAATCTCTTTATCTGCTCTCATCTCACCAGGTGCAGACAGACTTATTTCCCCACAGACAGGGCCAATCCCTCTTCCAAGATGCCCACGTGCACCCGGGCCTCCTTTCCCAGAGTATTTCAAACTCATATTGCACAGTGCACCCCCTGATCTTTTGGGGCAAACAGGGACAACTCCAGCACTCACAGATGCAAACACAGAAAATGTCAGTGCTTATTTTTTAAAGATTGCCACGCACATCTTTAGCCTTTCAGGGAGTTCCTGTGGCCATGGGCACGCAGGGAACATTTATGAGAATCTCCCCACCAAGAGAAGTTTGCAGTTTCACTGAAACACAACTCACTAGCACATGTATCTTACAGCCCGAGCCCTCTGTGGATAAATTATGGATTTGGTGTGAACAGAAAACATTTTCTAAAGCTCTGCAGTTCTACTTTCAGCTGCACCTTAATCCTTCTTGACTTCTATGGAGGCTTTGGCTCAGCAATGTTTGCTCTCCTGCTGGCACGACACTCGGCCTTTTCAGGGAGCCTCCCCCTCCCCAAAGCAATGTGACTGCAATTTGTAATGCCAAATGCAAATTGTCTGAGCCACAGCCTGTGCCAGCTGGGCACTGCCCAGCGAAGCTGTGCCAGCCTGCTTGAAGGGTTTGCAAGACATGCCTGGGCTGGAAACACAGAGCAAACCCCAAGCCAGCCCCACGCAGGATCAGCAGGGCTGCAAAGCAGAGCGGAAAGAATCCTTCTGCCACCAAGCAAGGGTAGAGGAGAGGCCATTTTCAGGATTTCAGTTTGTCTCAGGCCTGGATTCAGGGAGTTCAGGACAAGATGCTGTCATTACAACAGCTCCAGACTTCCTGCCATTACACTGCCCCCACTTAGCTCTGTATTAAGCCAATTCTCCTGCAATTGAGTAAAATTTCTCCTCCAAATAAAATAAATAAAATAAAAAAAATAAAAAAATCTGTTTATTTAGAAGCATGGGAAGGAAAAGAAGAAATTCAACCACTATTTCGACCTGAGATTCTGAGGGAAGAGGGAATGATGATTTGTATCTCTCCCTCCTCCCATTTTTTAATCTCTCTCAGAAATCACAGCAGAGAACAGTAACTCAAATGCTTTAGAGCCGAATTCATTTTCGTCAGCTGTCTCCTATCTTTGCCAGCTGTTTGTCTGCTTCTCCCATTTATGCTCTGCATCTTGGACTTATCGATCTCGTAAGCCTTAAATTACAGCTATCCATGGGAAAAAAGGGAAAAAAAAAAGCAAGAGGCAAACCACAACAGGAAAAACCAGGCCTGATAAAGGATTTCTGAAGGGCTGCTCACTTTTGCTAAAAGAAAATCTTAATGGCATTTCCTGGAGAGAAGGTCTGAGGGGCTGAAGTTATAAGTGGACTGTATGGACAGAAGATGGGTAAAAAAAAAAGCTGTCAGATTGAAGGAAATGTTTTATATCAAAAGCAGTTCCAGTGAAAAGTGTAGGAAAACTTGGGGAAAAAAAATTACAAGATTTCTACAAGTATCAATCAGCTGATTGATAGCACTGGGTTTATTAGAGCCACCCAATTTACAGCAGTTCCTGTGGTTTCAGGCTGAGTTTTAAGCAAAAAGAATTCACTGCTCCCCAGAACCACTGGCAATGTTTCCCATGACAAGGGCAGAGCAGGGGCAGGGCTGATTTCTGTGCTCAGGTGCACCCACTGCAGCCTCAGCTCAGGGCCTGCTCAGGGGCTCACTCCAGGCTTTTGGGGCTGTCAGAGCATCAGGGAATCACAGAATGGTTGGAAGAGACCCTAAAATCACCTCATTCCAACCCTCCATCCATGGGCAGAGACACCTTCCACTGCCTTCCTTAAAGAGCTCCATGAATCCTCCTCCATCTCAAATCCACCTCTCCCTGCAGTGAGACTGCAGCTCCCCAGGGAAGGGCATCTGGGATTTTGCCCAAGACTCTTCTGTAACATGAAGGAAAAATTATGGCTCAGAAGCCTCTGTTCCAGGTGTTCCCATGGTGGGGAAGGGAAGGGAAGGGAAGGGCCATCATTCCTCCTGTGGAACAACCAGGCACAGCCAGTTCTGGCCTCCCTTGCTGGGGTTCCTTCAGTTTTAAAACTCAACCCTGGGGCTTATTTCACAGAGCAATAACTGAAAGTAGGCCTGTCTTCATGAGAACACCTGTCTCCAGTCTACACTGAAAGCTCAGCCTGTTGTTGGTCTTTCATGCCTTGAGTACTACAAGGGAAAAACCTGCACCCTTCCTAACTGGGATTTATGGCTGTCCTAGAAACCTTGTGGCCTGAATCAAAGTTAGGTGCCCTAGTGTGGGAAATCTGTTGGGATTTTTGAAGCCGAGGAATTAAGATGGAACCCTTTCCTCTGTGGGTATGAGCAAAGTGTCTGGGTTCCCAGAGCTGCAAAGGCACTTTATTGCTCTGATGTGCCACAAGTCACAGTCACTCTGTCTTTCAGTTTCCCCAAAGGTCAGAGGGAGCTGACAGAATGCAGTTCACATTTCCATGCACCCAGCTGGTCACTCCTGCCTCTCAGTCAGCTCTGTGTGGCACGGGAAGGGCACAGGCAGCAGGGCACAGAGATGGCAGTGACACATCCCTCACCCCCGTGTCCAGCTGGGGCTGCTCGGTGCCTGAGCAGAGCCAGGAGCAGGGCTGGCATCCCCCCGCTGCCTCTGGCCATGCCACAGATGGCACCAGCAGCTTCCCAGGCTCCTGCACCTCGGGATGGCACAGGAGGCACAAACAAAGAGGGATGAGCAGTCCCTGCTGCAATGTCACCTTCACATCCCGTCCAGGCATTGCTGCTGAGCAGATACACAAATGACAAAGGAAAAACCTGCCAGGCAGGCTCAGATGAAGCCCTGGAAATGACAAATAAATATTTAAATGGCACTTGAATCGTGCCTGCTGCGGATCCCTGCAAAACAGAGGAAGGCAATTCACAGATTTGTCCAGGAGGGCTTGAGGAAGAAGAATGGTATCAAAGGAGGGGAATGCTGGCCAGGATGGAGCCCTGGCACTGCTCTGGCTGCTCCTGGAGCCAACCTGCTCCCACAGCACTGTGCTCTGGACATCAAATCTGCCCTGACGCTGCTCTCCATGCACACCACAAAGGCTGATCCTGGTTCAGGGACGTGTGGGTGGCAAAGGGATGAAAGGACCTGAATCCCAGCACCCAGGGCTGGGCATTGTCCCCATCAGCTCCAGCAGCAGCAGTGAGGGAGGAGCTGCACGTGTGCATGTTAACAGCTGAGGGGTTTTCAAGGAGGAGGTTCTGTCAAGCAATAAAAAGGTGCTTGAACCAGCCTGGAAAACAGCACGGGATGAAGTGGATAAACTTGCCCAGCAAAAGGTCAATCCTTACAGCTTATGGATCCCACATCAATGCAAATGTGCCAAGGGGAATATTTACAGTGATGTCTCCTGACTAACACCAAGTACAGAAAATTAATATGGGTTGAGAAAAAGAACAGCAAGAGAGAAAACAAACTCTTCAATAAAGAAACAAACATTCTTGGTGTAATTTTACCCATGTGCATTTTGAGCACAACCCAGCAAAGATGCAGTGTGCTGAGAACATGCTTGTGCTGCTCCTTAAATAATATGATTATTTTCTTTTTAGCAGCAGTAGGAGATATTAATTTTACAGGAATAAAATGAAGAAGTCTAGTTTAGTAGACACGCTTTGCCCATATTTCAACTCTTCCCACCAGGAAAAACAAATTAATAAAAATAGGTTTCTACTCTGTGGCACATATAGAATAAGGTGGCTCATAATTACTCCAAGCACAGCGCTACGAGTTGCTCAAATATCTGTTTATTTATTACTGGGAGTGCTATCAGAATATGAAGAGAGCCCTGCAATACCAACCACAACTGTCTGGGCCCATCCCATGGTGCTGGCTGACAATTCCTGTGATTTACTGCACCAGTAAAAGAAGGCAGCCGTGAACACGTTTTTGTAAATCAAGCCTATTGGGCCAGATTTGGGGCCTCGATTACTCAGGCATAAGAAATGTTACAGCTCCTTGCCAGTACACAGCTCGGGTGGTGAACTTAATAACGTGCATGTAGGGCATTGAAAGCTGTTAGAACAGTCACCAGGAGAAAATCACCTTGGCTCCAGCACCCTCATTGCTGAACAGACTCTCTCTCTCTGAGCCTTGTCATTACCCAGGGACTGCAGAGCCATTTCTTGCCTGAAGAAAATGTCAAGGTCTGTGCAGAAGCACCCAGGCTCCGTGTTCACAGCACCGGCAGTTGAACCCCGTGCCACGGCACACACGAGTTGAGCTCAGATTTACAGCGCGCACCAGGCGCTCTCATTGCCCCTGAAGGGAAGCTGGGAGCTGAGCAGAATCACCTCTGTCAATGTTCCCTTGCTGGGTCAATATATCCTGAGAGTCCATAAAAGTCAGGGAGCAGAACTGACAGCCCGCCAGCCCCGTGGGGTGAAACCTGGCAGGCTCAGCACCCGCCTGTGGGCCAGAATCATCCTGCACTGAATGTCCCCTGGGGTGCAGGCAGCACTGGCACTGGGTTTAACAACCTCGACTGTAGAAAACGTTGTTGTTGTTGTTTGAGTCCAATGAGAGATGTCCTGAGATCGGGGTGCTCTCAAGACACGTGGTTTATTAGTGGTGGGGAGACAGCCTGACCAGGGAAGGGAGCAGCAACAGGAGAAGTCTAAAGGGACAGGGGTCCAAGCAGCAAGAGGGAGAGCGTGAGCAGTGAATTACCTGTTCCATTCCATTTTAACCCTTTGTATCATGAATATTCTAAATAGCACCAACCAATCACCCTAGGATACAAAACCTACAGAATTTGCATACAGCCTATAGGGACTACTACATTACCATGCTAAAAACCTGAAAAACCACCTTTTCCCTGATACCTGAGAAGGTCCAACCCCCTTTTGTTCAGGGAGTGGAATGTACAGCTGATTGATCACTGTCTTCCTGCTTAACATTCCTATAGCTCGAATCTTGCTTTTAACTCTGTATCTCTCGCAGGTTTTATACTCTTAGAGTCTTTTACTAATAAATCTGCTCTGCAGGGCCTTCTTGCTTCATCCTCCCCAACACTCCTCGTGCTCCAAGCTGCCTCACAGCCCCGCTCTGAGCTCCTCACCACGGAGGATGTGCAAGCAGAGGGGATGACAAGAGGGTTTCTCCAAGTGCAGCACCCTGAGTGTTTGCACAGCAGCTGAGAAATATCCGGTGTTTATCCAGGAGACCCACGGAATCTTAACACAATATTGGGGTTTCAGGAGTTAACGCAGCCAGGAAGCTTCACTCCGGGTTTTTGAAGATACAAAGTCTTGAAAAAACCCTGATTCTTCAGCTGTTCACATGCAAACCCGTGATGATTCTCAGGCACTCTGGAGTAACTCTCAGCACAGAGTTAGAGAATCCCCAAAAGATTTGGGTTTGAAGGGACCTTAAAGCAAATCCAGTGCCACCTCCATCCATGAGTAGGGACACCTCCCACTGTCCCAGGCTGCTCCAAGCCCCAAAATCCAACCTGGCCTTGGGCACTGCCAGGGATCCAGGGGCAGCCACAGCTGCTCTGGGCACCCTGTGCCAGGGTCCCATCTCCCTCTCAGGGAAGGATTCCTTCCCAATCTCCCATCTAAACCTTCTCTCAGTTTGAAGGTAAAGAGTCTTCAACTCAAGTAAAGCAGTGTTGGTTTTTGAACTCACTTATCCCACCTGACAAACCATTTCCTTACGTTTCCTGGTTAAAACTTTTATGCAAATTGAACTGAGGATGGTTTTTTTCTCCACTCTGCAACCCAGAAGTCAATCCCATGCAAGCTGTCATGAGCATGAACTTCTGAAAGATCAGAATGACCTAACCTATGGCACTGAGTGCAAATAAAAGGGAAAAAAAGTTCGAAAATATTTTTTTTAATTATCAGTTTTATGCTGCCCTTTTCATAACAGATTTAGAGCATAGTTTTAATGAAGGATGATTTTTTTCCTATTATATAGTTCACTGCTAAACTGTAATTTTCCCTTTTTTTCTCTCCCAGGAAATGCCCTTTAAATGCACTTGAAAACTGTCCAACATTAAAATTGGAAATCTAACCTTATAATATGTGATTCTATGCTGAGATTGCTAATGATCATACAAACTAATAAGTAACTTATTTGGCATCTAAAATGATAAGCAAATCACGAAACAAGCAAACTAAAAGATTTCTGCACCCAACCGGCAAATGATTTACAGACTAAAAAATCTGTCTACAGACAGACATAAAAGTGAATGACTTTCGAGCAGAAGGAAAAAATGAAGTCTATATTCTGAAGTTGCTCATTATCCCTCATTTGTTCAATTCTTATCTTGATTTGGTCATCAGCTCTCTGCGTGCTTGTTAAGATGGTCAAGCCATGCAAACAGAGTGATATTTGTTCCCACAACAACACTGAACCCTTAAATAGCATTTTTCATCATCAAATCTCCGAGCCCTCTACGAAGAAGGAGAGCTTTGTTATCTATCCCCACTCCAGATGAGGAAATTACAGCAGTGGGATAATTGCAGAGCCAGAAATAAAACTTCCGAGTCCCATCTGATGGCCTAAGTAGCAGCACAGGGCATTTGATTAACACAGGAGACAACTGAGGTCACAGTGGGCAATTTGAGCACCCCAGCTCCTGAACTGCTGAAAGCACAAGGAGGAAATGGCAACTGAAGGAAAGTCATCAGTTCAAGGAGTGTTTTACACTCGAGGCTTGGAGTGTACCCACAGACAAAGACTCCACACCAACAGTCAATCCCTCAGCAAGGAAAGTCATCAAGAAGATGCTTAATTTATTATGGTACTCTGAGTATTTGGTGTCCAACAGGATTTTTTTTTCTTTTTTTCTGTCAGAAAAAAATACATGTGTCTGCTGGAAAATGAATTCTGCAGGGTTGAAAGGAGTTTAAAACAATGCCAAGACAACAGAATTTCCCCCAGAAGAGATTAATGAGTCAGGATTATTTCTCAGGGATTTTATGCTGTTAAATAGGTTTGTTGGGAGTTAATTCTAGAGGAGGCTAGAGTGAGAGGCCATCAAGGAGGACACTGCTGGGGGGGTTTGCTGCCCATCACCCAGTTCAGAACTGGAAGTGGATAAAGCTTGAGTCAGTCTTCACAAAATGTGGCAACAGGTGATGCACCAGCACCTGAGATTTCCTGACAATACTGAAATGCAGGGGAGCAGTTTGGCTTGCTCAGGGAGGGAGGAGCTGTAAGGCCATGGCTGACTGCCCTGGGGGCAGAAGGGCACAGGAAAGCTCTGTGAACTTCATGGAAAGCCTCCTCAAAGTACAAGAACAACCTGCCCTGGCCGACGTGGCAGAAGGCTGACTTGGCTGCACATGGAATCCCTGACTGAGCTCCAACACAGGAAGAAAGTGAACAGAAGGTGGATGTGGGCACTGTCCCGGAGAGCTACAGAAGCCTGGTGAGAACTCCAGGGAAAAAAATGAGGAAAGGCAAATCCAGTTCCAGGTGGAGCTGAAGGTGGCAAGGGACGCTGTGGCTGGTCAGAAAGGTTCACCCACAGCTACAGCTGCAGGAAACAACCAGGGGAATGTGAGTCGCTGGGGAATATGTCACCAAAACTACTGACAAAGGGGACAAGGGGGGATGAGTGAAGGTTTTGCCTCAGACTTCACTGGCAAGGCATCATCTCAGGCTGCCCAGCTCCAGGGTCCTGATGTCTCTTTGTGGGGTAGGGAAGTTTGATATTCAGTAGAAGAAGCCTTTGTTAGGAACCACCTAATCAAGCTGGGAGTTTGATTAGGTCTGTGGGTGGGCAGGAGACACCCTGACATCATCCTGAGGCTGCTCTTTGCGTCCCTGAAATGCTGGGGCAACTGGTGGATCCTTCTGGTGACTGGAAAAGGCAATTGCCATGTCCATCCTCCAGATGGGCAAGAAGGAAACGCCCACATCCAGCTGCTTGGTGACTCTCAGCTCCATCCCAAAGGTCATGGAGCAAATCTCCCTCACTACAATCTGTTTAACCTCTTCATATCTTCATTAACAGCTTGGACAATGAGAGCAGCAGGTTTCCAGGTGACACTGGAGAGCGGGGCGGCCATTCAGGGGCGACGGAGAAGGCCTCTGACAGAAACCTTCCAGCACTCCAACAACACACACCAACTGAAGCCCACAGAGCAGAAAGCAGCTCCAGGGAAGGCGACCCGGGAGCTGAACAGGAGCTGGCAGCAGTGGTGACAAATGCCACCCTCAGGCCGGGCTCTGTTTGCAGGAGCAGAACCAGCAGCTCAGGGAAAGAGATTCTTACTCCTCACTCAGCACTCGTGAGGCTGCATCTGGAACAGAGTGTCCAGTTTGGGCTTCCCTGTGACAAAACACTGACCAACAGGCAAAAACTCAGCAGAACAGAGCAGGGTGATGAGGGAGATAAAGCAAATGACTTAGGAGGAGAGCTGGGAGATGAGAGAGAAGCCTAGTTCCTGTGTTCAACCCAACAAAGCCATGAGCATCCCGATTTAAGTTCAAAGTCATTTCAGCATCCAACAGGAGGACCTCCAAAGGTCCCTTCCTACTTACAGTCCTCCACAGTGTCAATGGTTTCTCCTTCACTTGTGCCTATCAGAGTGCCTTCACTGCAAAGTACCATTTTAAATCATTATTCTGACTTTGTGTGACACTTTCAAGCGCAATAGAAAATTCCATACATATTTGAGAAGTATCCGACTGCAGGTGAGGAACAGCATGGCCTAAAAGCCAGTCAGCTGGAGCCAATTAAAGCCTGATCAGCCACCCCTGGCACCAGAAGGCCTAATTGAACTTCTCCCCTCTGTGCAAGATGGAGATTTTTGCCTTCTCCACAGAATCCCAGAATGAGGGGTTGGCTGCTCTGAGCCTCTGCAAAGCAAGATCATTATCAAAACATAACGATCCAAACAGGAGATGTCTGCATTGATTAAAAAAATGCTATTCCACCCTCTCAGAAAAGAAAAGAAAAAAACCAAAACACTTCCCCTGCAAAGAGCCAACCTCAGATGTTTAGTCCCAGACACACATTTTTACCCTCCTGGCAAACAGAAAACGTGAGCAGGAGCAAGCGACACACCGGCAGATTTAGAAATAAACTTCAAAAACAAGTGGTTCATTAGGGAAATCAAGACATGTTTGAATGATTGGTAGCTACAGTCTAATAAAAACCTGAGCCTGGTTTTAAAGAGAAAGAAAAAAAGAAAAAAATAAGGCTAAAAATGCGTGTTGACTGAAATATATGAACTTACAGTGGAAATCAATTGGTATTTATAGCTGCTGAATAATGCACTCATTACTATTCATTCTCATTACTGTGCATTTTGCAACTGTCACAAAAAAATACAGTGACTGACTGACAGCTTTTAAAATATTTTTATGCCTCAAGAACCAAAATAGCTGAAAGAGAGCTGGGATTTCAAATTCAAAAAGCCTGGACAAACTGCCAGTAGTGCAGCAATCTAACCTTCTCTTAATTCCTGGTTTTAAGTTCAAATCTGCCCAATAGTCTACGTTAATTAGAATCATCATTTTGCTTTTCTTCCTTTTTTTTTTTGTGGGGGGGGGGCGGGAATCATGTTTCACTTCTGTGTGGCTTTGTTGTGTGAAAAATCTCTGGATATCAGGAAGGGTACGAGCAACATTTTCCCCTAATTAGTCCATAAAAATGCTAATTTCTCTAATGAATCAGATTGAAATATCACAGGAGTAGGTAATAGCACAAATACAGAGTTTGCTTATGGGGTAGGCTTTTGTTAATCACTACCACAGCACTGGGCAGCTCACAAAGCCAACACTTTAATGAGGTTAGGGAGGCAAAAGACACTCATCTGAATTTTTTTTGGTATAAAAAAGAGACAGTTACTTGCCTGTGCAGTCACAGCACCCTTGAATTTGTGTCTGTATGTGAAGAAAACCAGATCCCCAGCTTTTCCATCCCAGCTTCTCCATCCCCACGCACTCAGGTCCTCTGCCTGTTTACTCAAGCTGAGGATGGGGCCATAAATCTTTATCCTGCCCAATTTCATTGTTAACATAATCCATTTCTGAGACAGATAAAATAATACTGCCCTTTTTTTTTCATGGGCCAGTAGCTAATAATGTCACCAGTTTGAATGATACAAGACTGAGATCATTGTCTGTCTGCCCCACAGCATCTTTCTCTCTAATTTTTTTCCTGCCCTTACACTTTGGCTCCTGCCTTGTGTGCTGGCATATACTGAGGCACTTGTGTCCAAGCTGCACATCTAGGAAGGAGTGGTCTCTCTCCAAGTCAAAAATCTAGGAGAATCAATGAGCTCTTAGAGGAAATCTCCCAGGGTTTGACCTTCAGGGTGGCCTTTTACTCTTTAAACCCCATGTAAAACAGTGATTCTGCCACTCAATCCTTAGTGAAAGATTTAAAGAAAGGGACTGTTGCCTATTGGTGACACCAGAAATCTAAGCAGGAATTAAGCAGCTTGAAAAAGCCTTTAAATTCAACTCACCACTCTCCCCGAGCTCTCCATATATTCTTTATGGCCCTGTGTTCCCTCAGCCCTTTGATCATTTTATATTGAAGTAGTCTCTTGTTTAATACGCAGCTAAGATGACTGCAGGATAACATCAAAACAGGAGGGAACAGAAAGAACATGAAAGAATATGAAGTCAATGGCTTTGCCAATCACAATGCACAAACAGGGCTGGTTAAAAGGCTCGGCATTACAGAGCTGCCTTTATGCTCTCACAAAGCTTCACGCAGCGTTAAGACCAACGACAAACTGAGACTAATGATTAAAACTACCCTGGGCCGGCTTTCTTCTGCCTTAATTGTTGCTTGCTTTGCTCAGAGGTAGCAGAGTTGCAAATCCAGTGCCTATCTTTGTCCCACAGGTTTGCTGGTCTCACCATCTTTCTGTCAGGAATCAGAGTTTCCAAGCCAGAGTTTCCAATAAAACACAGTCCATCATCCTCCTGCCATCACAGAATGGTTCTGTTTGGAAGGGACCTTGAAGTTCATCTCATTCCAAGCCCCTGCCGTGGGCAAGGACACCTTCCACTAGAGCAGGCTGCTCCAATCCCCATCCAAGCTGGTCTTGACCACCTTACAAAGGAGCTCCTCTGACGAATTCCAAAGGTATTTTTGACAAGAAGCAAAAAGGCAGACAAGCGTTCATTGAGATCTCCCTCATGCTCCTCTAAGAACATCAATCCACTTCCACAAAATAAAATAAAGAAGAGACAAATCCTAGTTGCACAAGACTTTGTCTTCTTGATCCCCAACAACTTCCTGGTGCAGTATTTACATTAAAATCCCCAGCCTGTTTTGGACGCCAGACAGACAGAAAAGTTGATGTCTTCTGTCTACAGCTCCTCTCACACTTGGTTTTCACGCCATATTTCCTGGCTGCCTACACTCATGTTAATCTGCTAAAATCACTTTACCCACTCGGAAGGCAACGTTTCACTTGTACTCAGTTCTATTATTCATCAGACAACAACAACCACGACTGGCTGCTCCATGACTGACTGCTAATTATCCTTTCCCCCTGCGTGGCACCGACAGCAATTTATCCTTCCTCCCATGGAGCCACGAGGTGGGAGCTGAGGCCCATTGAAGTCAGTGACAAAGTCCCCGGAGATTTCAATTGTGATGGGAATTCATCTTTTAATGGGAAGAGACCTGCCTTAAGTGTTATTTAGTGTTATGGTGTCAACAGCCCGAGATAACAACTGACAGGGGGAGAAGGTGCACACTCCCAGGGTGGGACACGGGGGGCTCTGCTCGATGTCACAGCCCTGTCACAGGGCCAGACAGGGCCGTGCCACACTCCCTCCCAACAGGGAACAGCCACAGGTCTGCTCAAGCCCAGTCTGCAGTTCCTGGGGACTTTGGGGGTGATGGAGAAACCCCATTGAACCTTTTTCATTTTTCAGCTCCAGTGTCGACACCATCCCTGTTGCAAAAGGTGTTTGGGACAGCTGTGGCAATATAAATTCCCACTGTACTCTGCTCCTGAATTTCTTTAGTAGAAGCAAGAGCTAAAAGTACAATAAATGAGATGGCAAAGCAAACTTTCCCTGATTTCTTTTCTATTCACCATCCCAGACATGCTGGCAAAGGAGGGAGCATAGAAAACATGAACACTGTCCAAGATGCTCACTTCTTACACAAGAAGTTGTAGTTTTCACTGGAAAATATTTTTTTTTCTGTCTAAATGAGAAATGGAAGATGAAATCCTAGTGTTGATTAACACATTTTCTGAATCACATTTTCCTGCTTTGTTTGGTTTTTTTGGGTTTTTTTTTTCCCTTCCATATAAGCTATCCTGACTTGTCCTTTCTCTCACCCCGACCTACTGCCTTAATCTCCCTCACTTACATGAACCAAAGTATCTCATTTTTGCATCTTTTCACTCCTATTCCCTTTGCCTGGACTCCCACCTGGAAAGAAAGATGGAGAGAGTATTTGTGAGAGCGTGGAGTGACAGGAACGGGGGGGGAATGGCTCCACATTGAAGGAGCAGGTTTAGATTGGATATTAGGAAAAATTCTTTACTCAGAGGGTGCTGAGGCCCTGGCACAGCTGTGGCTGCCCCTGGATCCTGGTAGTGTCCAGGGCCGGGTTGGACATTGGGGCTGGGAGCACCTGGGACAGTGGGAGGTGTCCCTGCCATGGCAGGGGTGGCCCTGGGTGGGATTTAAGGTCCTTCCCAAAACCTGTCTGGGATTTAGGATAAAACTTCTCCAGGTTACAACAGCTGAGGATGAAGCCACCAATTCCTGCAGCCACTGCTGATGCCAGTGAACAGCCCCAGCCTCACAGAGGGGTTTGTGTTTGTGATGAGCTTTGTAGAGCAGAGCTGCTCCTCAGGGCACAGCTCTCAGCAGGCTGGGGCAGCAGCAGAACTCCATCAACTTTTCCAGGGAAGGGAGGGAAAAGGGAGAAGGGAAAAGGGAAAAAAAAGGAAAAAGGGATCTGTCTCCTGAGGGCAGCAGAATGAGGAGCCAAGCTGGGAACAGTCTGGAGCAGGTGCTTGGAAGCAGCAGGTTTTTAGCAGCAAGCTGAGGGATATTGTGAGTAAATCCATCCTTCTCATGTGGTTAAAAACCTCAACTTGATGATCTTACAGGTCTTTGTCAACCTGAATAATCCTCTGGTTCTAATGCAGAAATCCTCTGCGTGCAAGTTACAAGAACTTTACCTTAAAACAGATCCTCCACATATAATAAAATACCTGTTCAAGCCAAATTCGCAGCTCAGTCCATGAGATTTTATTCAAATGCATTTTTCTGTGCTTCTGTATCAACTGATTTCCTCTTTGTTCTGGGCAAGGCTCATTTTCCCTGTGCTATTCCAGTGCCACCAAAGCAGCCAGGTGACCTCTGAGGACAAGGAAAATCCAAGCTCCTCACTCAGGAGTGGTCTCTGGAGCATCTGAACCACTGAAGCCTTAAACAACCTGAATTTGCTTCTCTGAAACCTTACACTTGTGTTTTTTTTTTTCAGAAAACTATTGCTTAAATTACCAGCGATTCTCATCTGTTGGGAGGAGAAAAAGAAGAATGATAAAAATAAATAATGATTCCTGTGTGACATGGGCCGTGACAAACTGGTGTGAGTAGAGATGGGTTGTAAAAACTACCTTGAAGTACAAAGCAGAATCTACAAGAGCAGCACACCAGATTAAAAACAGACAGCTAGATTAATAAATAAATAAATAAAAAATCAATGTGCACTGTTCTGGTTGTTTGCAAAATTAGACAATTAATTCTGTGTAAACTAACCTATCAGGAAGCCACGCTGTGGGGATTCAGAGAGCTGATATTGCAGTACACTGGATTAGGAAAGAATGCTTTAATGAGATCCCTGGAGAGTCTCCATGGATTTGGACTGTCCTCTCCAAAAGATCATTTTTACCCCATTTAACTGCCAGTGTGTTGCATCTCTGATACACACATGGACAGAAGGAAAGAAAGGAAAAGAAAATAAAATCCCCAAAGAAAACCTACAAATAAAGAGCACTGTTAACACAATTACCAGGACCAATGAGAATGATGTTTTCAGGCTCAAAAAAAAAGTCATTATGCCATTTTCATCATATAAGAGTCATCAGAAAGAGCATTTGTATATTAAAACCCACTGCACTTAAAGCCATTTACAGCCAGAATAGCAGCAGCATAAGGAAAGCTTTTACACACAGGAGGGTGTAAAAAAACCATAATAATAATAAAAAAAATAAAATCACATTGTGCTCGCCAGAACAATCTGCAACCTGGCTTTTTTTTTTTAAATTTGATTTTCTTTAAGTAAAGACTTAGTGTAGACCTTGCCAAGTGCAATAAATGCCCCAGTTTAACATGTGATTTTACAAATAAACTGGAGAAAACCACCTTGAGCCCCAAACCTAAAATGGCTGTATTTCAAAATGATCACTTGCTGTAAAATAACAGCTGGAAAACAGCAAGGCAGAATATTTTGATGAGGAGCTGAGTGGTAGGCTTAGAAGCTGTTCCTCTATTTGCAGATTCTCTGTAAAGACACGTATAACCACATTCATGCCTTCAATCTGAGCAATCAATACTCTCAGCTTTCAAAAAGCTTTTCCAGGGAAAGCCTGTGGATTTTTCTTACTCTTGTCTGTTTTGCAGAAGTGTTTCTGCAACTGAGGCCTGAGATAAGAGGGGAAAAACCCTGAAAATTCGAAATGAAGTGCAAATAAATGAACAAGCCAATAGAGAAAACCTTGGAAACGTTTTAGCCAGCCTAAATTAAGATGAATTATTTCCTCTCCAACTCTACTATTAGGCTTTATGCAAGAACCAAGTCTCTGCTTCAGTGGCAGAAGGTGCTGGACAGCAGCAACTGTGAGACCAGTATTTATTTCCAATTGTGTCGTGTTTTGGAAAATCAGCAGGATCAGGAGTCAGTGGGTTAAGGAGTTGATAGGAGCACTCAGGGCTGAAGCATCAGGCAGTTAATGAGTGCAAGCCACGCTGAATTCTTATTGAGCTGCTGCCACTCTACCTGGGCCAGCTGATGTGACATCCCCACCTGGACCTTGGGACTCCTCAAAAGCCAAGCTGGGAGAAGCCAGCAGGAGACTGCCCATGGGCAGTGTCTTGGGTTGTGGAACCAAAAATGTGTATTCTATTTCATCTGTTGAAAGCAGCTGGGGAGATGTTTTTCTTTATCTCTTGTAACTCTGGGAGGAGGGGGGGTGGATGCCTTCTGATAAAGGGCCAACTGTTCAAACCAGGTGGGGCAGGGTTTCTTATCTCTTTGTCCTCCCTCAAGGGGGATGTGTTCTGCTAATGGGCCATCAGTCATCCCCAAACTATACCCTCCCCAAAGCAGTANTTCCAAACCAAGACAGACACCAACCATCAGAGCCTGCTCTCCGCAGGGAAGTGCACTCCGGCGTGTTTTAATCACCCCTAATTGATTTTGCACCACCAGGAAACTGAGAAAGAGTTCAAATACAGTCTTTGAGTCCTAATATTTACACGGGCAAACGTTTGTTTATCTGTCAGCTGTGTAATCTCAGGGCCTCTGTAGAGCCTGGGACAGGCTCTTAAGTAGCTTTCTGCAGTTTTGATTAGCTGACTTCGGAGCCAGCCCCATAAATATTCCGAACATTTGCACCCAATGGACCAAGTGTTTTGTTGAGCAGACTAATTGGTTCACAACCCCTGCTAAGTATCAGCTCTATCATCCCCACTGCCATGGGCTACGATCATCATTAGCCAAGTGACAATCTCCTGGAGAATTTGGGCTCTTTAATCTCCCCCCTCCCCGAGGACATCAGACTTATTATGGGTTAAAGCTCTCCGAGTTGGCTCTTGTTCCTTTTCCAGGCTGGATCCTCAGCACTGAAGGAGAAACCTCCTGAACGTGGGGGCACAAAGGAAATTCATGGCCACGTCCCACAAAAGGAGCTCCAGAGGGAGAGATGATGGTGCACAGGGGCAGATCCTGCCTGCACACGCATTTCTGCACTTCCACGATTTCCAGAGAGATGCAGGAACTAACAGATGCCTGGTGGAAACAGCCCTTGATCAACATTAAGCCATGCTGAGCCCAAAACACCCTGGTGGGGAACATTCCAGGAGCCAGCAGTGGTGGGGACAGGAGCCCTGGAAAGGGAGGAGCAGAGCAAGAGGTGAAACACAGGCCAAGTGCTGGAACAAAAGGTGAAGAAGAGAATAAAGGTGGGGAAATGAAAGGCAAGCTGTGAGGAGATGCCGTGTCCTCAGTCAGGCAGAACCCACACAAAGAGGAGCAGCTCCAGACAATGCAAGCCTGACCTCGTTAGGGCTGGGACAGAAATCTGGAGATTCAGGCAAAGAACACGGAAGTTCCTCTGAGCTCTATTTCATCAGGAAGAAAATCCTGCTCTTAAGCTTGGGACATCCTTTCACATGTTTTAGATCTGGAGTGTTATGTTTTGTAGGTTTTTTTTTTGGTTTTTTTTTTTTCCTTCAAAAGACATACAAATCACAGACACCAATTTCCTGAGATAGCTGAAAAAAAACCAAAACCAACACCACAATGAAGAGGGACATCCTCTCCTCACTGCACCTCTCCCCATCCAAAATGAGAGCAAACACCTTGGCAAGGACAAAAAGCCCTTCCTGGCCCTCTGGAATGCCTGCTTTGAGACCAAATTCTTCCTCTTAAGAACACCTGTGCTCACTGATGTTAGAGACTCACCTGATAATTAAGATGTTAAACCACCAGTGACCATCTGGAGGTGAAAGGGAAAAGGGAGAAGGGGAAATCCAGCTGTGCCCCATTGGCCTTCCTGAAGTTTCCAGAAGGGAAAGGGTTGTTAAAAGAGAGAAGTGAAAGCAGCTCAGTGATGGACAGGGGCCTCTCTTGTGTCCAAATTTGTAGCAAGGCAATAAACTCAAGGTTTGGTACCAGAGCTGCCCCCTTCCATCACAGCAGCCCATCAGCAGGGAGAGTTTTATTTCTCCTTCAGCCATGCTGAGAAATCTCTGCAATTGGGAGCTTTGGAAAGCCTCCACATTCACATTTAATTTGAAATTATATCTTCCCTGTCAAAACATGCCTGGGGGGCAAGTCACTTATGGAAAAAAAAAAAAAAAAAGAAGAAGAAGAAAATAAAAAAATATAAATCTGAATCTTTGTGTCTGCTCTGAGTCACAACATCTGCCACTGAGAGTGCCAGTGCCAAAGACAGGATGGAGTTGTTCCTCAGAGAGGAGCACCCAAATAAAACAATATCCCAAAATAGAAGGGCTCTGAACCACCTCTCAGTTAAGTATTAATTATTAGGAAGAAATGAACATTGGTGTATGAGCTTTCCAGCACTCCTCGTGTGCCCACACAAGGCAAAAACCCAATTATCTTTATTTATGAATAGAAGGTATACATGCACTTGTATGGGGACACTCGTGCAAATCCATTACAGGTGTGTAATATCAAATTTCAAAGTTCATAGCTCAGGAATAAATCAAAACATTTCATCTGCTCCACTTGTGCTTGTTTCCCTTTCAGGCACATCAGATGTTGCTGTACTCTGATTGTTTCCAGGAAAGATAAATGTACTATCAGATTCAAAAGCCCAAGGCTAAAGCTACTGCCTGTTGCACAAAATGGTTTTGAAACAAAAATAAGGATAGATATATAGACATATATATATCTCCCAAATGATTTTATTTTCCATGAACTGCCACGATGGTTAAACAGTTCTGTGCAAAACCATACAAATAGAGTAATCTAACTAATTGTGCAAACACACACATATAAATATAAATATAGATATA
>VWYO01006446.1:0-10475 GCA_013400275.1 Rhadina sibilatrix | reverse complement strand
TTTTTTTTTTTTTTTTTTTTAATTGCCTAGGTAAATGGTTAAAGGTTGCATAATCAAAGAAAATTCCAAACATATTTGTATGACCCCTTTGAGTAAGGAGACCAGAAATAAAGTTTCCTTTTTATTCTTGTCTTTCTTTTCCTGTTTTATTTTTCCTTGTTTTTCTTGTTTTTGTTTTTGGTTTGGTTTGGTTTGGTTTTTTTACAGTCAACATAGATTAATCTAAGGAAAAACTAGATTATCTTCCAGGTCTACTCCAGGGACCAGCTCCCAGTTCCTCATCAGGGACACCATCATTGTGGCACCTGTCCTGGAGACTGATAAATAAGAATGTGATATCTACCTACCTGTATAGTCCCAAAGTGTTAAAGAGTTCTCTGTAAAAGTGATTTGTAACTGGAATTAATCTTGGATGGAGGAAAAAAACAAACCCATTAGATCTGTTTAACTCTGAAATTTTTACTTAGATATATTTGTTTGGAGGCTGGTCTCCGTAACCTTTATATATATTCACTAAAGAGAAAGAACTCACAGAACTTAAATTAGATTTTTACTACCTATCATTTATCTGTGAAGCCTGTGGCTACTAGACAAAACAAGCACATAAAACAGATGTCCAGAATTTAATCCTGTACATTTTCATGGTAGTTTGTTAGCCAAGATTATAATTTCCAATGTCTCCATTGATTTTTTATATGATTTTAAAGTTTGCTGATGACCTAAGATACACTAGGTATTTTACCAAAAATGACCCCTATTAGGACTTACAAGGCCAAATCTAAGTTAATTCAGACATTGGAAAGTATGAGAATTGCTTTGATTTGCAGGCTTTGTAAATGGAGAAAGCCAGAGAGAAGGTAATTTAGATTTTAGTGATAGATCAAAAGGGTGCTGTGAGCATGCCTCTAATAGTTAATGATGATAAAGAATTCAGGGAAATGTTCACATCATCCAAAGGATTTATTAGATTTCACCCAGTCTACTTTTTCATCTCCTGTAAAACTCATTTACTAAAGGCTTTAAGTGTGAAATTGTTTGTTTTCTAAATAATGAGGATACAAGATCGAACTATTCCATATGATGTAGTATGGAAGCAAGAAATAATGCACCTAAAAGTAAAACAAAAAATCCCCAAATGAATGGTAAAAATAAATAAGGTGAGGCTTCAATGTTTTTGTAAACATAATTGCGAGCCCAACAGTCTCTTCTATTATGCAAGGATAATAGGAAAGATGGAGAGAACTTCCCTGGAGTGACAAGACAAGAGAGAATGTCTTCAAACTGAGAGTAGATGAGATACTAGGAAGAAATTCTTCCCTGTGAAGGTGGCTGTCCCATCCCTGGAAGTGTCCAAGACAAGGCTGGATGGGGCTTGGAGCAACCTGGGATAGTGGAAGATGTCCCTAGTTGTTGTGATGAGTGGAGGTAGAAAGGTGCTGCAACCTTCTGGAAGCATCCACAAGTGGAGAGCCACCAGGAGTCACAGGCACACTAACAGAGTCACTCGACACTCATACTGGATAGCTGTAATAAATCCTTCAGCAGTAAGATAGGAAAGGGTCTTCATACAGAGTTTCAGGGAAAGGTTTTATTCCATCTTCACGTGAAGGGGTCCGGGGACAAAGGCAGGGGCACAAGTAAGGGACCGGGATTTAGATATGGGGTAGCAGGGGTGGAGTTGGGAACAGGGTCCAATGGGTGAGGGAGAAANCAGTGAGGGACCAGGGTTTATATATGGGGTGCAGTTGGTAACAGGAGCCAATGGTGAGGGAGAAAGTGGTGGAGAGGCAGGGTAATGTACAAGGAGAACCAACGGGGGAATGGGGGTGGAACGTGGGCAGAGGATTGCACCAAATCAGGGCCAATGGGGCCTCAGGGAAGGGAGAACATTTGAGGGGAAAGACATAAGGAAGAAAGGGGTGGGGAGGCTAATGGGCCAACTGGCAAAGCAGAAGTGGGGTACGTTTGAATAACAACCACAGAACTCTGGGAGGAGGCAGCTGCTTCTCCTAACATGAAGGGACTTGTCCAGATTAAGGGACATTCCTCCAAGGGAGCCTCAGGTGCTGTGGTTTAGGTGGTGCACTGGCCTCCACAGCCTCGTCTTCTTTATTAATTATGAAGGCTCCCCCCAGAGACTTTAACAGACAACATTTTAAACAACTGAACACACATAAACCAACAAAAACTATTAAAAGAATCCATAGAAAAAGAAATCAAGCCTTCCAGTATGTCCCACAGGTCCATCTGTGNAGACAAGGCTGGATGGGGCTTGGAGCAACCTGGGATAGTGGAAGATGTCCCTAGTTGTTGTGATGAGTGGAGGTAGAAAGGTGCTGCAACCTTCTGGAAGCATCCACAAGTGGAGAGCCACCAGGAGTCACAGGCACACTAACAGAGTCACTCGACACTCATACTGGATAGCTGTAATAAATCCTTCAGCAGTAAGATAGGAAAGGGTCTTCATACAGAGTTTCAGGGAAAGGTTTTATTCCATCTTCACGTGAAGGGGTCCGGGGACAAAGGCAGGGGCACAAGTAAGGGACCGGGATTTAGATATGGGGTAGCAGGGGTGGAGTTGGGAACAGGGTCCAATGGGTGAGGGAGAAAGTGGTGCAAAAGCTGGGTAAGGGACAAGGAGAACAAATGGGTTTGTGTTGGTGGAAAGTGGGCAGAGGATTGCACCAAATCAGGGCCAATGGGGCCTCAGGGAAGGGAGAACATTTGAGGGGAAAGACATAAGGAAGAAAGGGGTGGGGAGGCTAATGGGCCAACTGGCAAAGCAGAAGTGGGGTACGTTTGAATAACAACCACAGAACTCTGGGAGGAGGCAGCTGCTTCTCCTAACATGAAGGGACTTGTCCAGATTAAGGGACATTCCTCCAAGGGAGCCTCAGGTGCTGTGGTTTAGGTGGTGCACTGGCCTCCACAGCCTCGTCTTCTTTATTAATTATGAAGGCTCCCCCCAGAGACTTTAACAGACAACATTTTAAACAACTGAACACACATAAACCAACAAAAACTATTAAAAGAATCCATAGAAAAAGAAATCAAGCCTTCCAGTATGTCCCACAGGTCCATCTGTGTCTTCAGCTTACTCAGCATCCTTTCCATTGTTTGTATCTTCTTCATCCTTTTTTGATGGCTGGGTGTTTTTGGGATTGTTCACTGCCTAGCACTTTCTCTTTAGCGGATATACCCAATTCTGCCATGGGGTGCAGCAAAGAACAGGGCCACTGCCAGCAATATCACTTCAGGCTCTCTCTTGGCTGTCATAGCTGTACTTACTGATGGTTGTGTGGTTGGGAAGGGTACTTTTGTTAAAAGAATGTAAGTACATTATGGAACTAAGATTGAACTTTCTTTTTCCCAACCTTTTCTCACCTTTTCCACCAACCCTCTCTTCCTCCCTTTTTATAATAAAAGAACAGTGGGAGGGGTTAGGTAAGAGGGTTAGAGAAATTTAGGCTTAGGGGAAAGAAAACTGGGGTACAGGGATGTACAGAAGATGCACCAAACATGTCAGAGAGGAGGGAGAAGGAGAACTTATCCAGATTAAGGCTAGAAGCCTGTCAGTTATCTCCATGTTTGGCACTGTTGGTTGTCATGCCTCTGGTGATGGGATGACTGGCTGGAAATCATCTGGTGGGCCTGCAGCATCTCCATCTCCAGGCTGTGTTGTCTGGTCCTTGGGGTTGTCTGTGTTTGACTCCAGAGGATTTTGTTAATAGGTTATGAAGTTGTATTTGCTTGGCCAAGATAATTTTTGATATTTTTGCTTGGAAGACATCTGGGCCCAATGGTGTTGAGATATATGCATAGCCTCTGCCCATGTTATTAGAGGACAGGGGCCTGCTATTTGGTGAATTTCATGGTCCTTAATCATCATTGGTGGCTTCTCATTAAGTTTGTCTTGTGTCAAATTAGAAAAATGTCTGAGCACGGGGAGGGATGGGATCTGAAAATGAACTGTTTAAAAAATTTATAGTATAAAGAGGCTTACAGAGCCTCTCAATGGAAGAGCTTATCTCTGCCCCTCCTCATTGCTGATTAGGGACTTACTTGATTGTTTGGTGTGTTCTTTCAACAACTGACTGCCCTGTGGGAGAGTGGGGTATCCCAGTGTTATGTTTGACCCTCCACTGATTGAGAAATTCTTTAAATCTTTTTGAGGCGTATGCTGAGCCAGTCAGTCTTAATTTGCTCGGGGAATCCCAAGGTAGCTAATGCGAGGAGAAAGTGCTTGCTAACTCCTTTGGCACTTTCTCCCACATGGGCGGAGGCAAATCACTCCTGAGAATGTGTCAATTGACACATGGACATATTTCAATCTCCCAAACTCAGGAAAGTGGGTATTGTTAGATTGCCAAAACTGACAACTGTTTGTGAGATCTGCTGGAGCTGTCAGTAAAAGTTGTCAGGGCACTGAGAGATCCTCAACTTTGCAATGATTTTGGAACCAAATTAAAAATTGAATTAAAGAGTTTGTGTCTTGGAGGGTGGATGAAAATTTGGCCTCAGTAGCTATCTAGGGTAAACTGGAGGTGCTCACTGGTCTGGAGAAAATGGTCCAGATCCTCTGTGGTCAATGGCACATAGATGCATGCAAAGTCACATCCCACAGGGGTGCAGAGGCGTGACCTGACTGGCATAATGAGCTGAGCCGTTAGTTCTTGGGGTGTTGTGTAATAGTTTTGGTGGGCTGATGGTGGAGAAAGACCTACTCAATAATGATGAGGAAATCTTTTGATTTAGTGTCCCCTTGAAAGATTAGTGCATGAAGTCTGGGTGACTTACCCAGAATTATGAGTTGGAAGGGAAAATCTAGGTGAGTCTGGTGGGCTTGCCATGTGGAGAAGGCTTCTTGGGCTTTATTGATGGACTCTTGGGCCTCCAGAGTGATGGTCCTCAGTGAGTCAAGGTCTTCATTCCCTCATAGTGGGTTGAAAAGAGGGACAAGGTCCTCTAATGTGATCCCCAGCAGCAGCTGCACCCAATTAATGGGTCCAGAGAGTTGGTGGAGGTTGCAGAGGATCTTCAGATTGTCCTTGATGACCAGCTGCTGGGGTAATGATGTTCCTCTAACTGATGCAGAGCCCCAAGTAGGTCCAGGGGCTGGTGTGCTGATCTTCTGGATCTCGAACCCAGCTTCCTCAACTGTTGTAATTGTCCTGGTGATGACTGAGTCTAAATAAAGTTGCTTTTTGCCCAGATTAAGATATCATCCATGTAGTGTAAGATGATGATGTCTGGGAAGAGTTTTACAATAGGTGATAGGAAGTGGGCCACGTACCGCTGGAAGATAGAGGATGAGCTCTTCATACCTTGGGGAAGAACCTGCCAATGATACCACCTGAGAGAGGCTTATCGATTTAGGGATAGGACTGAGAAAACAAACCTGGTCACATCTCAAGGATGGAGAGGGAAGTTAAAAAAGCAGTCTTTTATATCAATGACTGCAAATCTCCAATCACAGGAAAGCATTGAGGGAGAGGGCAGGCAGGGCTATAAGGGACCCATGTCCTCTATGACCTCATTGATTTTTTGTAGGTCATCTAAGAGGCACCATTTGTCGTTGTCTAACTTTTTCAAGACAAAGACGAGGGAGTTACAAGGGCTGTTGGTAGGAACTATGTGGCTGTTGGAGAGTTGTTCCTCAAGGAGGAGCTCAAGACCACTCAACTTTTCTATGGAAGGGCACCACTGGTTAACAGACAGTGGACAATCTGCTGTGGGGTTACACCCTCCCCAGTGGCCCCGACTAGAAATTTCAAGATGGTGATGGGATCACTAGTCAATCACCCCATTGAGACAAGAAGTCTCTTCCCCAAAGTGTGATGGGTACCCTCACCACAAATGGTCTGATGATGGCTGCTTGTTCCTCAGGTCCCTTAATAGTGATTTTGCTTCTCGTGAGACTGCAGCTCCTTCAATCCCAGAGATGACTCCAACAATGGGAGTCAGTTCCTAGTCCTGCAGCCACTCAGAGCAAGCAATGATGGTGATGCCAGCTCCACTGTCCGCCATCCCTTGAAGATAATAAGTTGCTATTGTTCTGTGACAAGCCACACTCAATGATTGGTTTAACTTGGTCCAAGATCTCAACCCAGAATGCCATCGGATTGTCCGAAACAGCATCCCAGTAAAAATGTAATAAAAAAGCCTGTGCGATTGGTGTTCCTGCCTACAAAAAGTACCATGAGTCTGTGCAAGACAGAATAATTTCATCTTGTAGCCCAATACTTAGTACTTGTGACAGTATGAAGGTTTCCTCTAGCCCATTAATGCAGGCACCAATTACCAGTACATCTCGAGGGCCATCTTTAGGACCATATTTACCAGTAACTATTTTATAAAAACATTCATCCTCAAAATGCATAGACAAAGCACTCACCAGTTGCCATCGGATCCCCACTTGAAAGTGTTCGAAGGCTTCAGTGACACAGAACTCCCCCTCTTCAGCAAGGGAGTCATTGACAATGATGTCTTGGTGAATTGAGCTTTGGGAAATGAGGTCTCAGAAATGGTGTGGAGGGCAGGGCAAAATGACTTTCCACTTTTTGTCATCTTGTGGGGCCATCCTGCGCTCCACCAGAAATTTTCCTGTTGCTGACCTCAGACAATTGGATGTTGGTGCAAAGTTCATCTACAGTCACTCTAGTCAGTAAAAGGACACTTGGGAGGACAATAATCATCAGGAATATTGTGTCATGGGCAGTCTTTAATGAAATGTCCAGGTTCCCTGCAACTGAAACACTTATCAGTCGTTGTCTTTTGTTGAAGTGATGGCTTCAGCCTTCACCCTTAGATAAAGCCATGGCAATAACTTGTTCTGTTGATGTTAATTTTGCACAAGTCTCAATCATTTGGTCAGTTGTAAGTTCAGGGTTGAGAGGAAGGGCTCTTAGAATCCTTTTACATTCTGAATTTGCATTTTCCACTGCTAATTTACATAGAAGTTTCTTTTAAGCCCCAACACTATCAATCTGCTTTTCAATGGAGTTTTTTAAATGATCTGTAAACATAATAAAAGTTTCATTTAAAGCTTGCTTAACATCTGCAAAATTTAGAGTGGGAGTGGCATCATCAGGGATTTGCAGCAATGTTATTTGGGCCGTGCTAGAGATGTCGTTTAGCACAGCCTTGGGGAGGTTCTGGGCCTGGTCCTGAGGTTTCTCAAAATCACGTTCTCCACTTAAGTGGAGATGTTAGGTGTGCTCTATTAGCATCTGTATGATTGAATAAGGCCCCTTAATTATTTCTTCCAATTCCTCTACCATAACAGAAATTCAGCAGAGGGGAGAAGGCATGTCATTCATTATGTTTTTAATGTCATGGGGCACTAGAAAGTGAGCAGAGAAGGTGATTCACAACAGGTTTTTGAAATAAGATGATCCTCTCCCATAGTCTTTTCCTGCTTTGCGGAGTCCTTTTAGTTCTGCATATGACACTGGTTCCTACCTGGGGTTTGCCCCCACTTCTATATATGACTGGGGCCACATAGGGTGTAATTTTTGATGTGAGCTACCAGTTGCCATCCCTGGCGGCCTGCCTCCTTGTATCAGTCCAGTAACCCTCAGATTCTGAATCTGAGGAGAAAGGGGCATTCTTGGCTGTAACATGAGGCATCTGGCAACCTGGAATTGCGTGATGGTGAGAGGCTTTTGACACCAAGATGGTGTCCTTCCAGTTGCCATCATGGCCACTTCAGATCTTGATACCATGGGAAACAGAAGTAGGTTGGTTCCCAGGGTTGGGACCACCAATGGAAGGGGTGGAGTTAGAGGGAAGGGGATGGGGTCTGTGACTGGAAGGAAGGTCTTAGAGAAGGGGGAAGGTCCCAATACAGTCACACCCATGGATGCAGAGGTGGGAGAGGTGGAAACAGTGATGCAGAAAGGGGAGGAGACTGAGACAAAATGGCAGCTGTTATGGTGGGAATGGTGCCATTTTGAGGAAAAAAGGCGGGAAAAGAGGGAGAAGAAGAAGATAAGATAGTGGAACCAGCCATGCAGCCAGAGGCAGAAGCCATGTGCATGGCAGGAGGTTGGAATGAGGTGATCTTTAAGATCCCACACTCCAAATATTTCAGCCCTCTGCACTGGATTAGCTCAATTGGTAGTTCCATCTCTGTAGTTCTTCATTCTGGAACAGTGTGGGAACAGAAATAAAAAAATAAAAAAAATAGGGGAAGAAAAGCTGGAGGGTTTTGTTTGTGTATTTCACAGTGACTTTCAGGTGCTATCTTGAAATTTGAACTGAGAATCTAACAGTAAGTCCTGGGCACAAAGACCCTAGACATGAACACTTGCTGCTGTACAATGAACCAAAGTGTTTTGTAATTAATCTCTGGTAAAAAGGTTCAACCTACATTATTTGCAACCACACATCTTTGAACAGAAAAGTGTATCCTTTACCAGCAGCTCATTAGCTACCAAAAGACCATTTCCATCAGCAAAAGCAAGGCTATTTGCAAGAAATCTATTTAATTCTCACTGCTGAATCTGATGTGCATTTAGATTTAATAAATGTCTACTAAAAAACAAAATAATGATCATCAAGTGTTTGAACCTTAGATATCAAGGGGTCATATTATTTTCATGCCAGCAGAGAAGTGAGACCTTCCTAACAAAGTGATAAGCAGTCTTGGTGCTGATAATGATGTTTAGTCTAATTTGGCTTGGACTGGAAAAGAACTGCTGTTTTCAGGATAAAAAGATTCTCCATTTGGGATAGATAGATAGAATTTTTAGCTTGGGTTTGCTTTTTGGGTTTTTTCTCCCCTAAATTGCCTTTGTAAAATTATGACTTTTAACTTGTAAATTGATTATTTTCTTGCTTATTTAAAACTATCTTCATGTTCATGAACTTTACAGAGTATAGCAGGATCTAGGACATTTTCTAAAATAAATAAAATTTTTAAAAAATGTAACAATATCAGACCTGGTTATGACCTGGTACTAGGATTTTAAGAAAAATATCAGCTCCAAACTTTCCAACCACCATATAAGCAATCAACTAATAGAATGAAATAGAAAACAAAACAAAAAAATAACAGTATGCTGGAGAGCCTTTTGCAGTGGCAACATCTGTCTTAATTATGTAAATGGAAGACTATCATCAAGCATCAAGTTCTCTTTAATAAAACCTCAGAGACAACCAATTTATATCACTTAGACAATTGCAGTTCACATATACAATCTGCATTTAAAAGTACACATTCTTTATGTGCCAGTTGTGAACTGAGAGTTACAGAGCTGGCATCCCTGTTACAAAACATGATGGGAAGCACAAGGATTCCCTGGGGAACCTTGACAAACTGCCTCATAATGGTGGAAGTTAGAGCTGCTTTTCCTGCATGATACTGCTGCATATTACATTTCCAATGAGAAAAGTCATTTTAGCTGAGGTAACTGTGTACAGCTAAGCTCTCACGACTGTGTGGTACCTATAATTTTGAGTAAATTTAGATTAAGAAACTCTCATGATTCAATAGATTCTTGAGCTGCCTTATGACTTAAGGAAAATATTGTTCTCTCACACAGTTTATGATCCCCTACCCTCTAAAAAGGTTCCTACTGAATCAGAAACCTGCCCAAAAATATGGGTAGCTGTACTCTGACAGGTGGGCTACTGGTGTACATGTAGTAAATTAAATGCAGCAGTATTTCCATTTTGTGTTTGGGTACTTACGCAGATTCTCATCTGCTAAAAATTAACTTCCCACCATAGACTTTGTGTTGTCTTCATAAGCCATGGTTCAACATTATATCTGAAGGGGGAAGACAGCAGTATTGGCCTGAGCTGCTTCCGACACCACTGCTGCTCCCCATCTAGTCCGGGATTTTGTGATGTGTGGGACAGCATTGCTTCACCCTGCCTGAACAAGCTGCATCAGCTTATGCTGAGCAGGTTGATTTATTTATGAAATCTGGTGAGGAACTCAGTGTTTATGGCTCTGATCCCAATGTTTCAGGTTAAACCCGTAGCTGGACTGTCCTGACCTTCTGACAGGGTTGACTCCTCTGAAGTATGTTCCTGATTCCCTCAGGCTACTTTTGGAGCTGCTGCAAGCACCTATCCCATCACTTGCTGAGCAGTGTGACACAAACTGATGATCTGAGCCCAGTTAACCCACCAAGTTGTGTTTTTCCTCTTCTTTGCTTTAGCCATGAATGTTTTCCAAAATTACCCAAGTAGTTGTTCACTGTAACCCACTCAATGGATCAGTTAATTCCCCCAATGGATTGTTGTGTCAATGTGTGTTGTGGTTTTTTAAATGTGAATGGGACTGCAACCTGAAGTCTATAGTTATGCTTTAGGGCATGACTACTACTACACTGTCTCCTTGAATCATATTTTTCTGGTTGCTACACCACTGATTGGCACACTTCCTCATTTTATCTTGAGGTATTTTCTGCAAAATTAGGGCTCTGGTCACACATATTCCCTCCTTGTTGTGGCTTATCCAGCCA
>VWYO01006432.1:58287-99274 GCA_013400275.1 Rhadina sibilatrix | reverse complement strand
CCCAGTTCAAACAACAAGTTTCAAGAACAGATCTCTGTACATTTGAGGGGATGGTGTATTGTGCTGGCTGGAGTTTAGTTGATTTTTTATACAGCAGATGGTATGGTTTTGTTTAGGATTTGTGCTGAACACAGGATTAATAATAGAGAGAAAATTTTTATTGCTGGGCAGGGCTTACACAGAGCCAAGGCCTTTTCTACTGTCTGTACTGCCATGCTGATGAGGAAGCTGGGGTGCAGGGGAGGTTGGGAGGAGGCACAGCCAGGACAGGTGACCCAAACAGACCAAAAGAATATTTCAGACCACATGGCATCATGCTAGTATAGAAAGTGGGGGGCAGAAGGAGGAAGGGGGTGACACCTTTGGAGTGAAATAATTTCTCTTCTCAAGTCACTGTTAGATGAGATGGGGCTCTGCTCTCCTGGAGGTGGCTGAACATCTGCCAAGCAGGGTTTTGTTTTTCTTGTGTGTGCAGCTTTTGCTTTCCCTTTAAATGGTCTTTATCTCACCCTATGACTTTTCCAGCTTTTATCCTTCCAATTGTCTCCCCAGTTCCTCTGGTGAGGGAGTGAGCAAGCTGCTGCATGGGGCTTGTCTGCCAGCTGGGGCTAAACCATGACATATACATTTATGCTTTTGTGATTTCTCATTACTAGGATGCTATGAACCTTAAACTGGAAACAGCCAAGACAAGTGTTCGCCATATATACAATTGTATAATTTTGCAGGATTTTTTTTTTCAGAGAGTTAACGACTAACTCTACTAAAATACTAAAAAATTGAGAGGGGGAAATATGCAATGACAAGCACCTATTGAATTGAATAAAGTGAACCCAAAAGAAATAAAGTAATCCAAGTGACTAAGTCTTTTACTAATATTACATTGGCTACACTGAGCGTAGAGATTAACAAAAGAGATTTATACTCCAGTAAATATATTCCTACTTAACTGAGAGCACTAACCATTCTGATGAACAAACCAGAAATTATGCATATTTTTTCTCCATTCTGGTCTGTTATACTGCATCTCTTATTATCACCATCTAAGGCAACCATACCTTTTCCAGGAACACTGACACTTCTGTCAATGAGCACCAGAGGCCCAGGATGGTCATTGCCCTAACTGAGAAGCAGCAGAAAAAGCAGATTCTTACAGAAATTGCATACAATTTTTTCTGACTCTCATTCACAGGTTCAGATGTACTGACAAGTACTTCTCATCTTTACTGCACCTTACAATAGAGGTTCTGTGGTCACTTCTTCCTATAAAAAGGCTTCTAATAACTTCCATGTGTCTTTTGTCTTCTGTGATTAATTTAATTTAATGTAGAAATATTACATTTAGTTTATTAATATTTGTTGCAGTGTGGATTTTAATCTAATAAGAATAAAAAGTATTTTGTCTTATATGAAGACATATTGAAAGCTGAGTTAATATTGTTTGAAATAATAATTATGATACTAAATCTGGCATATGCTTTCTCTTTGACACTTCAACATAACTAATCTTCTAGTAGATGGAAGAAAAGCATTGCCAACTTCTAAACATGAAGTTATCAGCCATAGTCACCTAGAGAATTCTTTGCATTTTTGGCTATTAGTCATACCCTTGAAACTCATGAATTCATGAAACAAGAAACTCAAAAGTTGTGAGGTTTCCCAATGAAGTTTATCATATTGTTACCTTTAAAGTAGAATATGAATGGTCTATATAGAAATTTGCTTGAAAAAACTGGGTAAGTGATCAGATGAAATCCACTTGGTTCCACAAGAAGCATTCTGTTTTAACCCTGAATGCCCTTCTAGTTTGAGGAAAGAACATTTATTTTTAAGATATAGTTGAAGAGGAGGGATCTTTCACGTACTTTTAATGTTTAATAGTGTTGGCTTTCCTCAGCTAAAATATTATTAGAATGATAAAATAGAATATATATTTAGAGACTAAAGGATGCAGTGGCTACAATTTGAAGTGGTGGGACTCTCTTCAAGGCCCCTAGATTAATACATGGTTATTTATTTGAGGGTAAATTGAAATGAGAAAATATAAACAAAATCAGTCTATATTAGACATGAATTGATTTTCTGAATACTGATGAATTTAGAATAAATCTTTTTATGTGGAAAAGTTTCATTTATAAAACTATTCCTACTACACTGATTTGCCACATTTTTTTTTAACTGTAAAAACTTTTTTTTTTGAACTGTAAAAGTTAAAATACATTATAATTTCCACAGGTCATTCATCTTTCCTGCAGGAAAATTCTTCTTTGGACTGTAGGACAAAGCCTGGAAGTAGGACTAGAAGAGAACAAACAAAACATAGAGTTTATGCACACAAAATATTCACTTAGAAAAAAGTCTTCAGGCTATGAGTTTACAAAACAAAACAAAACAAAACAAAACAGTCCTCTCAGTTTAAGACATTTGTTACTGGATAAGGAGTGATCTTTCCAGTAAGACAATAATAACTGGTACAAGCTGGCTTTGTTGATTGCATTTCAAACATTTTTTAAGGACATTTTCACTTACAGCCTTTATGGGATTAGGTATTGTATGTCCTCTCCCAGCTGTTAGAAAACTGGTATAAAATCATAAATCTGCCATAAACTCTGTTCAGCTTGCTCTTGGTAATTTTCTAGAAATGCCCTGATGATCAGGATCAAATTAGTACCACATAGGCTATGTCCATGGTGGCAGATTAAATGTCCCAGGACTTGGTTTATGTCACTTCCAGAAAGTGCATGTCACAGATTACAGCCTCCTGGACACACTTGCCTCACTTGTACTTCCTGTGAAAACAGTTCCTGGTGCTCAGGCATTTCCCAGGATTGTCCAAGGTTACATGAAATATAACCAGGCAGAAGAACAAGTGAAAAAAACCAGCAGGACACATCTGCCAATGTCTGAACCCCTGCCTTGGCTCTTTGGATTGGTAGAGAGACCTTGAGATTATCCCTTAGCACTGAGATCTTTACCTTGTGAATAGAGAAGCACAGTCTCTGGTCTGAGACCATCTCCAGACCACATTGGCATACATTTGGGTCACAAAATTTCATGCTCCTCTTTCAGCCAATTTGCAGTACAGCCTGAGTGACATCACCATTTAGCAGTGAGTGACTGGAGATTAATATTTTCCTCACAATAATTCAATACAGGCTGTTTTGATTGACATCGTTGGAATGAAAATCTTGTCAGGTTAAATATGTACCCTCTAAGAACTGTATCTAAATTTCAGATACAACATTAATGTTTAATAGAACTCTAAAAACAAGTGTTAATTTTTAATATGCATTACTTTACATTTTGAGATATCAGGGATTTGCAAGCTATGAGAAACTACATGATTTTGGATTTCAATACAAGATTTAAAATAAACTTATTCTCAGAACTTATAATAAATTTGACAATTAATATACAGAAAATTTCCATTTTTTTCTGCTGCTGAAGTTCTTTGTTGTTGTTGTTGCTTTTGCTGTTTGGTTTGTTTGATGTGGGGAGTTTAATTATTCTTTTTTAATTTGATGAAATAAAGCTCTTTAGACTGTACATTATGAAAAAAATGAGAGTATAAGAGAAGCTGCATGCATATTTTAGAAAACAATTATGCAAAGTTAAGGTCAGTGGATTTATGTTAATTTTTATCAGCTCTAATAATTAAAAAAATTAGTACTACGGATGTTAAAAGTTTGCTAATATATTATTAAAAGTTTAAAAAGTCCGATTTTTTTACAAATGTAATTAATTATTTTTCAGTTTAGAAGCAACATAATATGGAACAACATCAATAAAAAAATCAATTGTACTTTTAATAAAATGAGAGTTTTACCTTGGTATATTTCACCAAATCAGAGTTAGTTGCTGAGGCATTTAAAAACAAATAAAGAGAAAACAAAGTAATGTCTCTATGATTTAATTATTACTCTCAGAAAGAGATGTTTCTAGAGCTACAGTTGTTCAGACAAATTGTTCTCCTTAATTAACATTTAGCATACATTGATGATCTCTCTGTATGACAAGAGTGATAAAACTAATAGAGAGAACAGTGATTCTATAAAATTCAATTTTAATGCTTCAATGCAAAATTGAGGCTGGATGGTCACACATTCCTGTTTAAAACTTTCCATTTTCATCTGTTTCAGTTGTCATCACTATTTATTTAATTTAATAACCAGCCTTATTTTACAGGAGATAATTTTTTGCAAGCACTTGACAGGCTCTCTGCTCTAGAATTTTTAAGAAAATGTTGTGCAAAGGGTGAAGGAGAAAGATATGTTTAGGTATCCTGTTGCAGTTATGCAAAATATGAAAGAAATATACCAGCTTCAGAGAACAGAGAACAGAGAACAGAGAACCTACTATTCTTAAAATAAAGCACAGCTGTCTACCTGTTGCGATACGACACGAAAAACGACGCTCGAGCACTGAGATGTCCAAGGCAAAAAAGGGGCAGTTTATTTACAGACCTTGACATTTATAGAATTCCAACAGTGGCCATGGATTGGAGGATGAACTTGTCCTCTCCAACCACACTGGTCAACCCAACAGTCCATCAAACTCTCCTCCTCCAGAAAGGAATGCAAAACAATCATTATTTATATGAAAAGTGCGTGAGAAAATCCATCTCAAAAATGCAAACTTCAGAAGGCTGAAAGAATTTTAGAAAAAACAGAGGGACATCTACCCATGCTAGATTCTCAAACCATCTTTCCTTGCCTAATTTTTAAAGATCCACAATTTGTTTATTGGACTCTATAGCATCTATAAGTGATACAATGATGTTATGTTTCCTCCTCACTCTATTCCTCTTAGCACATATCGGTTGTAAATTCCTCTGTCTAATAGGGCACTGGAAGAGAAGAGAGGCACAGATTACAACCAGTATTTCTTAGAACACCTTTTATGCATTAAGCTATTATTAATAATAGAATCAAGCTGTTGCTTTTAACAGAAAATAGCACAGAGCATTTATGTACTCACAGAGTTTGTTGTCATCTTCTCATACTCCTTCCCAGCTACCAGAATGAAGAAACAGCAGGAAGATCAGCCCCAAGGGGTGATGCCTTTTGGGTGCTCCCCTGAAGCACTGAGGCTGGCTGAGATGTGCCAGGACCTTCTAGGGAGGTGTTAGGAGATGCCCTTAGGGGCCTATTGGTACAGAATCTCTCCTGAAGTCTTTATATGTGCACAGCAGCCAGTGGCCATATGGCACAGAGCCACAGCCAGCGCCCATGAGTGCTTTTGACTTTCCACAGAGGCATCATGTTCTTCTTGTCCTGACTTTATCAGTTCTACTGGGTTCAGCACAGTTTTATCACTCCTTGGGAAGCCCTTACACAGCCCTTACCTTCCCAATACACATTTTCCTCTCTTTGGCCTACTATTACTGGGCTCTATTTCTCTTTGCTTACCTCTGGAACCCATTCTCATCCACTGGCACTGACTGGGATTTTATGATGTATGCATTTAGAGAAAAAAAAAAATACTAGATTACTATTAGGGAGATATTTTTAGATTATGATTAGAGAGGTATTTTTCTCTCGAATAACTCTTTTTAAATTTTTGTCTTCCCACTTTTTTTCTCTCTTCCTGCAAGCTACACATTGCAAAATATGAAATATTTACTAAATATTATTTAGTTGTCTTTTCTATCAAATTCTTTGACTTTACAAAGTAGATTGTTTACAACTGTGCTGCCCTTCTGCTTAATGGGCACCCTGGGGGGATGTTGTTGGCTTTGAGATTCAGCTACATATTTTCAATAAACACCTCCTGAAGCCAGTGAATGCCGAGAGCTGTGAGCATTAATCAGTGATCTATCTGAATAGAATACTTGCCTGTTCTCCCTTCAGGGGATGGAAATAAAAGGACACACATCATGATGCACTATTCACAGTCACACACAGCCGAATAAGCCCAATGAAATATTTTAACATTCTCTTTTATTGCAAGTTTTTTGGTTTAGCTTGAAATTGCGATAGCAAAGCCGACTGCCTTATCAACAGATTTTCCAACTAGAAAAAGCAAAAAAGCTTCCCCAGGATAAAGAGCAGCTTCCAACTATTAAAAGGTTTTAGACTGCTGGTAGATTATTTTTGGAGTTATTGCATTTGCCATGTCCTTTTGTCCTTGAGTCACATTGCTAAGATGATATCTCTCTGCCTTGGAGGGAAAGCTGCCTGCTCAAGTACTGCTTGAATGGCACTGCAGCTGGCAGGCTGATTTGCATGTAGCTGCTGACATCTTCCTTAGAGGAAATCCCTACTTTTGTTTTAAAAACATGGGTCGAAGGTTCAGTTGGCAATTGCAGGGCTTGTGGTACTGAAGAAGAGAAATGCAGGAGAGTTAAAAGGAAAGAATCAACCTGAGAAAATCCACAATTGTTTTTAAAGTCAAGTCAGCCATTCAATTATTCAAAATAAATAAAATACAATGATGCCAGGTATGCAGAGGAATCCTATGCTATCTTTTTAACAGAAAGCTGTCAATTCTAAATGACCATAGTCCAGCTGGATATGTGTAAAGCACAAACCTCTATAGTGAAATAACAATATTGTCTGATGCTTCTGAACTTTCAGTCATTAGGAAATTTACAGGCCCAATGATAGCACTGATTTTCAACTTTGTAAGAACTGACTTTAACTGAAATTCTGTTGCATGTAAATCAAATTTCTACTCTTTTCCCACTTTGAATGTTAAGTAATGTTGGTGGCACATTCATTTGAAAAAATCTCTTTAATAGCATGATGTAAAGAACTCTCTTTGGTCCTAGCTATTATAGAGTTCACAATTTCTACTGAAGATGGTGGCATAGGATTAAATTATATGCCAAACAGCATAGAATTTCAAATCTAAGGAAATTCCCCATGTTACAGGAGGAGGAAAAAAATGTAGTCCCTTTCTCCAAATCAATACAGTTCTGGTGCAGGAGGCTGAATGAAGGGGTACTGCTGCAATGCCTTCCCATGTCATGAAGAGAGACCAGAATAAAACTAAGAAATAAAGAATAAAGATTGTGAACCCACTAGGTTTTTAAAGGACTGAACAGCAATTCCAGAGAGTAAGTATAATGCAGTGTGATACCAGAAGCTCATGAAAGTAAACATATGTAGCACTTGCAGTTATTTCTATATATTGTTCAAGGATCTACTGAGCTAGCACTTCCCCCATGTACAAATGATGTACACTGCTAAAACAAGCCTGCCATGTAGAGCTTTCCACCTAGAAGGCAGTCTCTGTTCCAGGTGGGTAAGTATGAAACATTCAGAAATGGGGATTCTAAGATCAGGCTTCAAGTTCATTTAAAAGTAATAAAAGAGCAAAGGAGAGGAAGCAGAAGAGTAGCTATTAATATCAAAAGGACCAGAATGATTATTTTGGCTGACCTCATGCATAAGCTAAGTAATAAAGATATCTAATCAATCCAGGGTTGTAGTTTCTAGGTAATTCCTCTGTGATTTCTTTCAGTATGATTGACTTCCCTCTGTAAGGCAAATCCAAGTCACTCTTTTTTGAAGACAAATGTGTAAAAAAAAATAAACAACATCAAATTTTATTCAAGAAAGAATTTAGATATCTTGTGGAGCCTGATCCATTACAAAATGCTGAAAGTCTTGAAAGAGAGGTGGTTATGAAGTCTTTAGTTTGTTCGGTTCCTGTTTGGACTGGTAGTTTCTGACAGGGTGTAAAGATATGCTATTAATCCAAAGACTTCTAGAATGTAAATTTGAGTGCTTATTGAATTTAATATTTGAGTAAATTCTCCAGAAGAGCTGCAGATATATTTTACTCATAGTTTACTCCTTCTTTTAACTGCCAAAAAATCAGAAAAAGTTGATCCTTTCTGTTTTGTCTTCTGAACATCTTTTGCTGACTCTTGTTTTCCTTTCAAACTGCAGTGCTACAAAACATAAATTCTAATGTTTTACAGCAGGAAGTGTGTACAAATGCTGGAGTCCTTTAAATTTCTGTATATGTTTATAAAATCTGATAACATGTACTTTGATAACTTTGATAACCTGATGTTCACTATTTTCATTATTTTCAGCACCCATTTCCCTCGTTATCTCTTTCCATTGATTTCCACATTTACTTTAAAGATTGACTATCCAGTACTTCAGTGAATTCTCCTTCTGAAAGGTTTTGAACCAATTATAAACAAAGCAGTGTCAGTCTATTAAAAGATTTGTTCACTTTTGAACTTTTGTTGTAGCTTTTGCTATTAATAGTATTGACTCCTTCCTGACAGTCTGCCAAATGGACAAGAATAATGCAAACCTCATAATGACTGAAGTCTCAAAGTTGATGAATAAAGAAAAGAAAAACTTTGGATGGCTTTTTCTCGGCCAAGAAATTGTTTCATACAGTGTGTCAAACCTTTTGTAATGTCTGTTACAAAGGCATTACAAACAGGTACTTATTTACAGAGTAATTTAATATTTTATGTTTCTCACAGCTTCAGAGAAATGTGCTCATTAGTTGTAATTGATAACTATACATTTTTTTCTTGGAGAAGAGCAGGTTGCATATATTTAGAAAAATAAATAAATTTAAATAGTGATTTTGTCCTAGGGGATGCCCAAGAAAATTACATGTTAGTAAAGGGATAAGTATTGTATTTTTACAGTTAAATTCTTCAGTTGGTCTCAGTTTTTAAAAAATCCATCTATAGATACTGTCTTGAAAGAATATTTTCAACAGACATAATTTCCATTTAGGGGCAAGTAATTGATTTTTAAAATCTGCTTTGATAAACTGTCATTAAGCAGGATGATAAGACTAAATGATCTCCAGAAGTGCATTCCAACCTCAAATATTCTGCTATTCTGTAAAAACAAGAGATCATATGTTAGAGTTTTTGATCTGGTCAAAAATAAGTATAAATGAAAGATCCCACTGGCCTCTTTAGGCACTTCATTCAAATAGTGCATAATTAAATGCAACTTCGTTTAAGATCATTGGGAACGTTTGTGTTAATACAATAGGTGGATCAAGTCTTGAGTAAGAGCTAAGATTTCTTTTCAGGAAAATGTCTACAAACTCTAATCCTTAAACTTTAATAAAAGGTTGGCATAATCATATTGAGGAAAAAACCCAAGTTAATATAATTCAAAGCTCTCTAGTGACATTAGATTTTCAAAGTGAATGTTCAGTTTTCTTTAAAAGCTTCCTGTCCAAAAAATTAAATCACCCTTCAGTTTTTCTATTTCTATCATCATATCTCTTTAGATGATATCAATTGCTGTCCTAAATGTTGTTTGTTCTGTTACATTAAAATACATTTCAATATTAGTATAGTACAACATAGTAGATATAACCCCAACATTTTCTCTGGCATCTCAAAGGTTAAAGTTGTAAGAAGCCAAAAATCAGTGTAAACTCCTGGCCATGTCAAAGTCCATGGGACAGACTGGTGGCCCTGGCATGAAAAATTCCAATTTTGCGTCATTAATATTTTTTGTCATCTTGTCCAAAACAATGAGCTGGGTGAGGCTTTTCCTGACTTCAGTGGCACAGCAGCTGTTTGGGGTTCATGAAACAATACAAACCAGGAAATGTGTGTGGCAGACTTCTGACATTCACCATCGTTGGGCCAGAGTTCAGCAGCCTGTTCAGCTGCCTGAGTAGTATAACAGATTCCCTTTTGCTTTCCTGTCCAGGATGTTTTCTTGAGGTGCTGGATCTTCCTCATTAATGTTCCTTTCTCTCTCTCTCTTTCTCTCTCTCTNTCTCCCCTCCTCCCTCTCTCTTTCTCTCTTTTTTTTTTTTTTTTTTTTTTTTTTACAGAGGTCTTCACTTTTCACTTCCAGATACAATAAACTGAAGAGTAGCTGTGGTGAATACTTCTACAGATCTCCCAGACATTCAGGTTATGGTCTGATTGCCCTCTGAAATGGACAAATGTGTAAATACTTTGAAAAATACTTTGAACTTGGTAACACCTCTGCCTCAGGACGTTTTTCATTTCACTTTTCTTTTATTACTGCCATCTGCTTGGAATCAAGATCTTTTGCAGACATAATTTTCTGCCTTCCCCAAAACTACAGTTTTTCTATTGGCAATATTTTGAAATTATGCCTTTCTAAAACAGTGATTAAATCTGGTTTCATCCTGGGTCAGCAGAAGGGGAGGATAAAGAATTAGGAAAGAAATTATATTTCCTTAAAAGAAACTTTATTGCCCTAGATATTTTTTACCCTGCTTAAAGCCAGTAGGTCTTTGGTAGAGATATACTCCAAAGACCTTTTCCTGATTTTAAGTTTACAGGTAGGCATTGTTATTACCAAACCATTACAGGCAGAATTATCAAAATACTCAGCTCAGTTTTTCTGGCATTTTTCTTTTATTGATCACAGTTACCATTGTGGCTAATTACAATATTTTTTGTTCATTGAAGCTGCACACAGATATTAAACTCCTAGTAGTACAGAAGCAGTGGAATGAAAGAAATGTCGTATCTCAGAACTGGCTGCACTAAACATCCTCCTAGATACTCTCATCCAGTCTTCACTTTTTTTTTTTTTTTTCCTCATTTATAAATTAGGAATAGATTTTATATGCTTTTTAACTTTTGTGCAATAAATTCTCTAAAGTTAGTGACAAGCTCTCCTTTATGTGTCCTCACCCTGATAATGCCAAGCACACGCTTCGACTGAGAAACAGTCAGTGCATTTTACTGCATATCATATTCTTGTGAGTAATGTGTGTGGATCAGTAACAGTATAAAAATTAATTTATACCACAAGCCACTGAGTTGAACAAGGTCCCTATCCTCTCAATGCCTGTATGCCCACAGTTGTGGATTTGTGAGACCTGAGTGTGCATCCATGTACCATGGTTTCCTTTAGAAGACATGTTAAGGTGTGCATGGACCATGATCTATCTCTAAAGCTAGATCTACTTCCCTATTGTTCCTGTTTTGAATAAGAGCTTGGAACACAGCTAGAGCAAGATGTTCCTTACTATCAAAATCATTCTGTGATGCATTTCAAGGAGATCCACCACAATGGACAATTCAGTGACCAGTCAGCTCAGTGAGGTTTGTATGAAAAACACTTGCTCTACAGTTGAGTCATCACTCCAAGCACCTGGACAAAACACATCCAGAGGAAACACCTTGCTGTGAGGAGAGCATTTATGGAGCTTTCTATGATTCCAAACACAGTGAACAGTATTAAATATGTGCTTACTGTACTCTTAAAAAGTAAAGAGCAAAATAACAAACATTTCCTAAAACTTTCAAGGAATTTTGACTGTTTGATATATTCATAAATTAATTCCAATCTGCAGTACTAATGTAGAAAAACTCAGGGCAAGAGTCAAAGAGAAACCAAAGAAATCGTTAACTTGAAAGACAAGTGGCCACTGATTCTGCAAGCCTAAAGAAGGTGTAAAACTTGTCAAAAATATCTTTTCTCCATCTTCCATTTTCTTGAGCCATGTATCTAATGCAAATTTAACTTCTAACATATCCATACACTATGAGGTATGCTGAAGTGGCCAGAATGATTACCTTGACTCACTTTACAACATCAACCAAGATAGGCATGGTCTATAAATACACAAACATCGCCATTTAGAGTCATTATGAATGCACTCTTACAGATTTCCTGTATAATGTACCTACAAATTCACAGAATAATGATCATACGAAATATTCTGTGAATTCAAATAGATATATAAAAGAGATAGCACTTAGTGGTTTATTTAATACCTTTTCAAATTTGACTTGCAGACTTTTGCTTAGATTATAAACCTTGCCGGATAATTTAAAACAGTCCTACCAAATTTTCTTGAACTGCAGATAAGCAGTTCCTTGACCCTTCTTTCTATCTTTTTGCCTTTAAAATAATTCAAAATTTTGAACCATACCCTTGACAATTAGAATTACAAATCACTGACACTTAAGAAATATTTTAATGCAGAAGTAATGCATGAAGAAGCGATGAAATTTCTTTGAAAATTAATTATACACACAAAACCTTGAAAAGTACAGATGACCTTTTATGATACTGATGCTCCCATTGATATGAGTAAAATATTTCCTTGATTTAGAGAAGAAATATGCCTATTAGAGACATTTGTAAAATAAATAGCTCCTTGATCCCTGCCCTCATATATGATTCATCTCCTTCAACTTTAATTTTGTTGCACTTACTGAACAAGTGGCACTTAATGAAACAATTTGCTGTGCTGATACAGGATGTCAAAAGGAAAGCACATGCAGTTTCTACATGACACAGATAATCCTGAACATTGCTGCAAAGACAAGCATGTTTTTTGCAAATCTAAAACCAACAAAACCCAACCCAAAACACAACATAATGAAAAAAAAGAAAAAAAAAAATCCCAAAAAGTAATGCACAGTATTTATGGGGTGTAAGTGCTTCAAAGAGCTTTTTGTTTTTAATAAACCAATAAATCTTTACACACAGACAAAGGTATTTATGGAAACTTCTTCCCAGTTTTACAGATAAAGAATCTAAGAAACAAAGTAATTTAGTGCTGTTTGTACATCAAGACACTAAAAATAAAAGAAATTATGACATTTATGACATTTCTCATTAAGATAGCTCCTTTTTTTTCTCTCTTTCTCTTTTTTTTTTTTTTTCCTTTCCTGATTCCTGTAGGGTTTTCTGCTTGATCACAGGAGACATGTGACTGAAACCCCTGAAATTCATCTAAATATCTGAAGTTTCAGATGCAATTTCACATGATTCTTATCAAAACTTAATGAATTGACATTCATCTTCATCCTTGTTAAGAAAAAGAAAAGATTACAGGCCATATATCTGTAAAAAGCCTCTAGATTAAATCTACAGTCACTGGCTATTTAGACTGAAAAAAAAAACAAACAAAAACCACAAAAACAAAACAAAACAAAACAAAAAACAAACAAACAAAAAAAAACCAACAAAAAACAACCAAACCTGACCAAACCAACCAATCAAACAACAAAACAAAACTTCAAACCCTAAAAAAATCTTATGTTAGGCAAATTCTGGCAAACTATCACAAAATTCAATTCAACATTCTTGTTGAATTCAGGCAGAGTTAAGTAAATCATTTACTATAGAATTGTAATCCAAAACTGCCATAGTAATGCCATCATTCTCCCTGATTCCACCATTTATTGTACTTCCTCACTTGAAACACTTGGATTTTGAATCTAACACAACTTGCAATATGTGAAAGTATCACAATCAAATCGGATTCACCAGAAGGGAAGAAATAGGAATGAGACTGAGGCCAAAAGAAAGTTGGAGATGACCTCTTCAGCCTAGACTGACAGCTCATAAAGTCTGTAGAAATTGCTTTAGACAACTAATCCATTAAGCCATGCATTATACCAGCTCTAGAATTTACTAGGAAATTGTGGAAGAGGACACTCTTGGTCGAAAGGCTTTATAAGGTGGAAAGGAGGACTGAGAGAGTCCTCCTGGCACAGTGCTGGGGCGTACAGCACACAGAGCCAAGCCACATTCTTGTCTCTGGGATATAGACAGAAGTAGTCCATGTTCTCTTTAACCCAGGCACTGTTTACTTTTATTTTGTCTATCAGCTACATGGGAAGAAGGGAATTTGGCCTTCGACATAACTGTCAAATTCCTTAAACATCCAATTCCAATAGAGATTACTTTAGGATAACCTAGGATAACCAAGGATATCCAACATCAATAGAAAGCCAAGAGGAACCCTTACTAAATACTCACTCACAAAGTCATTTATCTCTCAGAGAGTTAGCAGCAATACTCGATGGACATCCCCTTTATGATTTGTCTCTCATACAGTCAAAATTATTAGCTATAGAAAAACATTGTCTTTAAAGGATCACTTGGTTAATTTCCTTAAAATATCAACCCAGATAAAACGAGTCAATATGACTATTATGATGATCCTAAGAGGTAGAATTACTCAAAGATACTATATCTCCATGTCTTCATATATAGTAACCTCTATCTGGAGGTATTTTATTGCATGTTTGATATTTTAAAATTTTTTTTGGTATACTTTTTGCTTTATATTCTGATAGTATATTTTAGGAGAAGTTGACAGTTGTGCTGTCTCATCCTCACTTTTTTCGTGATTAATCTCTCTGGTTTCCATGCCAGCACACATAGTACTTTAAAACGTGTTTTCTATTTGATTTTTTCATCAAAACAAAATATTCTGTTATATCTTCAAGTTTCTCCTGAAGTCACAGTGAGTTTTTTCCATCTGAGGACTAAAAATCAGAATTACCGCTCAAGAACATCTAAATTATCTTCTGTATAGATATATAACAATTCTTAAAATTTAGTGATTGCTACCCTAGAGCTGTCTGTTATATATTTTTTTATATATATATATATTCCTTCCTGCTATGACATTGCAGTAAAAGATTTAATAGGTTAACAATAGATATTCTCAATATAATGAAATATAATTTGCCATTAATTTCTCAATAATTATATTTTTAGAAAGCTAATACAGTATAGTAGCCTTGATTGCTAGGTTTTTAGGCCACATTTTTTAAAGATATCCTCCAGAAAAATAACCATCAGAACACTTCAAGTAGATAAGTAGTGGAAGGGGATTCATTCAGTGAACACTGTTAGGGAACTGGTTAGGGAACTGCATTTCTAGACTAATTTACTCATTTGTTTGTTTATTTGTTTTTTCCTGGGAGTATGTTTTTGTTTTGGTTTGATTGGTTTGAATTGGTTTGATTTTTTTCAACCACCACAGAAGTTCTTATCCCAGGCAGTGAAAGAGCAATGCACCTCAGGAGCCATCACCTAACTCACCATGTATTTGCTACTTACAATCTAGAAAGGAAGAGGATGATAGATTGGTTCCAAAAAAGCAATGTTCTTAAAAAGCCCCACAATACTGTCCTTTTATATCTGCTGCAGCTAGTAGATCCCAATTTTAAGATCACGAGACCATGACTGGGCAACCAATGGATAGAAAGACTGCCATCCAGGGGGAGCTACAACCATCAAGAAAGGAGCTGAGAGGAACCTTATGAAGTTAAACAAGGTCAAAGGCAAAATCCTGGCCATATGAAGGAGAAACAATGATATGGGCTGAGGCTTGTGTGAGGTAGAAGTTTGGCTAAAAGTGATATGTAGGTCTCTTGAGAGACAGTGTGTGAGTATGAGCCAGCAGTGCACCCTGGCAGCAAAGATGGCCAGCAACATCCTTGGCCAGAAGCACAGTCAGTTGACTGAGCAAAGGGATTATTCCCTTTGTTATCAGCACTTGTCAGACCATGCTGAAAATACTGTGCACATTTTTGGGTATCCCAGACATGAGGCAGTCATTGATAAACTTCAGGAAATGGATCAGAGGCCATCAAGATGACCAGAGGAATTGCCCTGTGAGAAGAGGCTGAAGGTTCAAGACTCGGCCTGGAGAAGAAACTGTATTTGGCAGGACTCAAAAGCAGATCCCAGTATCTATGAGAAATATATATCAATAAAGTGGAGACATACAATGGTGTGAGACAGGAAGGTGAATCACAGCATAAATTGAAAGAGGAAAGCTTGTGCCTGGATAGAAATGCAAGAATACATGGATTATGAGCGCATTCAGTCCGGGAGACAGGGGAGGTAATACATTAAAATCCAGTCACATCTTCTCAGGAACAGTAGATAATAGCAAAATCAGAAAGATCCAGTGCTACTGATGAAACTATTGAAAGGCTTGAGGAGGTTCATATGGTACTTTATAACTGGTAAAATGAGGGGAAACAAGACAACCGTGGCTCTCATGTGAATTAACAAACAAAATTGTCTTATGGAACATTTGAGGGGGCTTGTGAAATTGTGAAAAACATATCGAGTTTTTCACAGGAAGGGTCAAAAGCCCTTGGAAGGAAAATAAATAGATTAAGAGGATCAGGAAAAAAAGGAAAACGGCAGGAGGGAGGGAGGACCACATCTAAACTGCTAATGAGTATCCTTGACTGGCCAAGTCCTCTGCATGATTCCCACAATTTATCTTGTTTTCTCATAAATCTCTGACCCTGGATACTTTCTTGGGTGAGGGTCCTGCATGTGTGCATGCTTGTGGTAGTGTTACAGCTGGCCAAATGTGCACTTGTGTGATTTTCTGTGTTTTTGTGCCTATGGTTGTGTGTGTGTGTTTAGAAATTCTGGAGAAGAAATGCTCTGAGTTTTAATATCCAATGGATTCAGTTCCCTTAACATTAAAGGTAAATCTGTTTCACCAGGAGGACTGTCAGGCTCTAGAGCAGGTTACCCAGAGAGGCTGACTGACCTTTTTCCTCAGAAGTTTTCAAGATCTGACTGGACAAAGCCTTAGTAACTTGCTCTATCCTTAAAGCTGACCCTGCTCTGAGCCACAGCTGGACTTGAGGCATGTCGAAGTCTTTTCAGACCTGAATCATCCTATCATTTAGGATTAATGATCCTACAATTATTTTTCTGAGAGGAAAGCCTGTAGGAACTAAAACTGTGTCAGGTTAGCTTGACAGGTAGGGTTCCCCATATTCCTGAAGTATTATCTGCACAAAAGGATGTATGTAGGCTGAAGGATATGCTGACTGGTTCAGACAATGGTTCTTGATTAACTACCAGTCCTTTTATATAGTTTTATATACTAATTAAAATATTTTTGTCAAACTTCTTTTCTTCTAGTCTCAGCAATCCCCAATTCAAAAAAAGTGGAAGAGAAAAAGATAAAGGCTCTAAACTTTTACAGTTCAGCTTTAAAATGTCCATTTATTTTTATTTGTACTTTAATTAAACAGATTTTTTTTCCTGGTTATATTTTTTGATTTGATGGGATACATCAAACATGATTACATGCTTTAAAAGATGCATCTCAGCCTGACTGCTGCCAGACATATCTATGTTAACACAATGAACAAAGACAAACTTAAGTGGGAATTAGGTGTGAATATGCACTTTATTTTTCTTATAAAGTAGTTGAAAGGAATAAAAGACTAAAAGTCAAGACACCTGCAATAAAATGGTGAAGAGGAAAACAGACCATTAGAGATTGCAGATTGAAAAGAGGAAAAGTAAGAGGGCCTACTTACTTGTACATCCTGCTTTAAAAATTTGGGGAGTTGGATTTTCTTAATACTGTGTTTTCCTCCTAGAAAACTGTATACTCCAACTCTGCAATAAGCAGGAGAAAGCCTAACTTCCAATTAAAGTACAAGAAGCAGATTCATTCATGTTATGGAATAAAATTGTGTCTGAGATAAATTTCACAGAAGCAGCTCACTCCAGCTCAGCTTGCGGCAACTGTATTGCAACTCCACCTGACTCATTCTCCTGCCTAAATACAGAGGGCCAAGACTGCTAGGACTATTCAGGCATATCCTACATATAATCATGAGGGTTTTTACAAATACATGAATAACTTTTATTTACTTATTTTATGTTATAATAATGCATGGTTTTGGGTTTTTTCTTTATTTTCTTTATATAAGATCCCAGCAGTAAAAGCACTGGTCCCTGACATAGAGATTGAAAAAATATGTGTGCCTGTTCATTCTGTGCTTCAAAGTGTGCATGACAAGCAAACATGAATATAACTTGAGCTAGATGATTTGCACTAAATGACTTCCATTTCAATTTTCAAATATGCAGCTTTTTTTTCTCCAGTGATAAATTTCTATTCCTACTCTAACAATAGAAATCTCCATTTGTCTTGAGTAAATTCAGATATGAATTGCAGTGATTCAAGCATGTTGAACATGGACAGAGTTTTTGGCATCTGTCCTGTAAATGTACTGAGTTTAATCAATAGAGCATTCTTATCTCTTAATAATAAACTATGAACCACTAATCGTTCTAGAACAATTGGTACATGTTAAATTATCAGATGAATTACAGAATACCTTTCCTAGGTGAGAATGTCTTTGTAACAGTGTCTGTAGCTTTTAGTATAAAAACCAAAATGATTATGAAATCTTTCTCAGTGCTGAGACTACAGATTTGTAATGACAATGCTTTCCTTTTACTAAGAGGGTCCCAGCACCCAGCTGGAGTAATTTGGCACAGCTCTGGTAAAATCACTGGAGCAATACAATATTGTATGAGCTGGGGTTATGGTTCCTGAGAACAATAGGGAAAGCCCAGCTGTATTGTTGACAGACTTTTGAGTACAGTTAAGAATAAAATCCTTCACACATGCACAAAAAATAGCCACCCACTGTAAAAACACATTTTCAGGACTGAATTGATTTGTGAATACCATGTGTTACCAATCATAATAATTACATATGTTAGGTAAACTTAATGAGAAAACTCAGACAATTCTATTTTTATTCATTGACAAAACACTTCTTCCACAAAGCACTTTCTTGTTATTATTCACAATAATATTCTTTATAGTTTTCTTTAATTTCCAGTGTTTCCTGTTGGTTTTCTTCCAGGTGGAAAAAGGGGACATTTGTTTACTATAAAACAACAGAGAGAGTAAGAGGCAAATAAAACATTAAATAATCATAAAACCTTCCTTTTTAAATACTACTCAAAATTCATTTGGGGGAAATAAACAAAAATTTGACTGTAGATTCTACTCCTGATCAAGACTTGAAGATTTTCTCTAAATTATTTATTCCATGATAATGATATGCTTTGAGATAAGCAGACTGGAAAATTTGTTCCAGTGCAAAACATTATTTTTCTTCCTGAACATGAAAAGGTTTATTAATATCTGTTACATTGCAAATGATGACCGTATAGAAGATTGGTTTTCTTTCTACTCAAACATTATATTACAGCCATGACCAGAGGCTTAACAAAAATATTTTTAGTGACCATCATCATCTCAACAAATTCTAATTTATAGGTGTCCAGACTTCAGAGCCTCCTGACATCCTAGCAGAATCAAGAAAATATGAAGTTTCCACTAAAAAAAACCCCAAGCAGTTTTAAACAACACCCCTAATCCCACCTAGTCACAAACCACATCTCTAAAATATTAAACTACCAAATAAATTAAATTCAAATGCATCAAAGAGAGTATTGGGATTTGGACCAAAAGAGTATACAGAAATGGCTCAAGATGTAATCTGTTTCCATCCAAAAACCTGCTTTCATCTTTTGTTTTGTTTTGTTTTTTTCCTATTCACTTTAATAATTGATTTTTATATAGCATGTGAGTCTGAACAAGGAACTCAATATTTAAGGAGATTTGTATCTTGAGTTCTGACTAGAACCAAAAAGTCTATATAATTTTCTAATATGATTTCCAATAACCAATGGCTGAAAGATTACTAAGCATGAGCCACCATACTCAGAGAAGTCTTCCATGTTCCTCCATATCACACGTAGAATTAATAGACTTTTTCTGTTTGTGTCACATTTGATGGACAGGGCAGGTGGGCACACCATAAAGCAACATAGACATGTGACACCACACATGATTTTATTTGCAACATTGGGATTGTAATGAAAGTGCTATAGCTCAAGTTAAACACTCCTCTCTTTGAAAAGCTAGTTATCAGTGTTAGGCTGGACTTGTTCACTGTTAAAGTCTGTGCATGATTGTGCAATATTTGTGAAGAGCAAAATTTGAAGTAATTTCAAGTCCAAATCCCAACATATAGCATATTCCAATGTGTTATTTTTTATTCTACAGTATTGTGTAGCTATCTTGGGTAATTTTCACAAAGTTTGCAGTAGGTGACATAAAATTAGGATGTGGGAGGGAATAGTGTAAGCTGGTGGAGGCTGAGAATCACATAGTGCTGGTTAGACCAGAGAGAAAATAATGCCATAATAATGTCATGATAAAGATTGAAGTGAAGAAATTAAGATTTTAGATATAAACAAAAGTCAACAACTTGTAGTAGAAGTAGATAGAATCAATTTCTATATGGTTAATCTCACCATGCTTCTAAGTCACTCTTTACCTGTACCCACATACAATAATTGAATGTGAATTTTTATTAATTTTGTAGTGGAACACAAACCATTTTAGAAAAATGTGTTGAATTTTGAAAATTTTTATAAGCAACACATATATTTTGATATGAACTGTCCACCCTACAGTATGCAAAATATACTAGTTTACCTATTCCAAGATAAAAAAGAAAGAAATAATACAATATACCAAAGCTGATGGAAAGAATCATTCTTCCTCTCCTGAAGAATCAGTTCAGCTTTGATTCTGTTTTGTTCTCCTAAGCACAAAGGGCAAGGGCTTCAAGGAAAAAAAAGAAAAATTTTATGCACAGTTTAGGTATCCACTGGCAAATTAACAGTAGGCAAAACATGATGGTAAGTCTTGGAATATCAATTAATTCACTTTTAGCATTCTTAGAGTAGTACATTTATCCAGGTGGATGTGGCTTTGTTCAAGACAGGATAAAATCAGTTAACAAACCCACACTGGAAGGGATGGGTTCAGTTCTCTTTTCTATTGTCTCACCAATAAAAACAAATTCTCTACACTGTGCAAATTTTCTCTTATGAAATAATTCTGTAACAGACAAATGCATTGTATTAAAATAAAAGAATCTGTGTACCAAAATAAAACTCAATCTAGAGCACTAGAGGTTTTTCAGACTCCCAACCAGTTTTATGAACAGTTTAGCCTCTCCAACTGTCTCACTTGAAAATATTTGGTCATTAAACTGTATGGTGACAACACAGAGATCATTTCTAGAGAAAGGACTGATAGTTGTCTCTGTGCAAATGTGTATACTAGTTGAATCCTTTCTGACATGTAGATTCCCATTGAAATTTGGGAGGGATCATATAAAATGAGAGGGAATTGCCTGCTGTGCTCAGCACTGGTGAGGCCACCACTCAAATCCTGTGTTCAGTTTTGGGCCCCTCACTAAAAGAAGGACATTGAGGTGCTGGGGTGTATCCAGGGAAGGGCAACAGAGATGAGGCAGGGTCTGGAGCACACATCCTACTAAGAGCAGCTGAGGAAGTTGGGAGTGTTTAGCCTGGGGGAAAGGAAGCTCTGAGAGGATGGTTTTGCTCTCTACAACTGGCTGAAAGGAGATTATAGCCAGGTGAAAGGCTGGCTCTTTCTCCCAGGAAACAAGGACAAGAGGAAATGGCCTCAAGCTGTATCAGGGAAAGTCGAGTTTGGCCATTAGGAAGAAGTTCTTCACAGAGAAAGAAGTTCTTCAAAGAAAGGGTGAGTAGATATTGAAACAGGCTGACCAGGGAGTTGGTGGTGTACCATCCCTGGGGGTGAGGATTGGCCTCTTCTCTCAAGTAACAAGTGAAGGGACAAGAGGAGATTACCTCAAGTGGCACAAGGGGAGGCATAAATTAGATATTAGGAACATTTGCTTCAAAAAAGGGGGAAGGATCATGCAATGGAATAGGCTTCCCAGGGATGTTGAGTCACCATCCTTGGAGGTATTTAACAGACATGTAGATGTGGCACTTGGGGACATAGTTTGGGGACTTGGAGCTTCTGGATGAACAACTGGACTAGAGGATGTTAAAGACAATTTCCAAGATGAACAGTTCTTTGGTTCTCTGAAATTATTTTTCCCTGGAGAAATTTTCTGCAATAAGTTTCTAGTATGTAATTCTTTATTGCTTTATTGGAATTATTGAATTCTGAAAGGTGTTCTATTTTCCATCTCTTAGCAATCATAACTTCCAAATAATGAGTGTGTGGATTTAATAAGTCAGTGATCCCTGAAGCTACTGACAGTTCAATATCCTTTAAGCTGCAGATCTCACTTTGAAGAGCAACACTGTCTTTGAGACTTGATGGGGAAAATACATTAGATTAATATGATGTTTAAATAACAGTTAATAACAATAAGACATCTTTAAGCTCATTACATTCTAGCAAACAACACTCTTTGACCTCCTTCAGCCTACTGACTATCAGTCTTTCTTATGTCTGCAGAAGTCTTCTGTGATCACTCATTTCTCAATAAAAAGAATTTCTGAAAATGCCATCAGGCAATTAGGGAAAACAAATGCATCTCACTGACCGGAGCCTGCCAGGATTGTGAGGGTGGTAGTAGGAAATTAAGCAACGGGTGTTCCTGCCAGACAGAACATGCTGTGAACATGTGGCTGCTTTGGATTGCTAACAATGGGGATAAACAAATGTGAAAGTGTGAGCTTTTACAGAAATTCATACATTATATATTTCTTTTACTGGAAAATGAAACCTTATAAAAAAGAGGGAAAAAAGAAAGTAGTAGAACCAGCTGGCATAGAACTACAGGAGCATTAGAGGAAAAAGAAAATAAATAAGAGGCTGAAGTCTTTCACTTACAAATGAAAGGAGGAAAAATACTGAAATTTGCCAACTGAACCTGCTGTTAATAATTAGACTGAGGTTTCTGAGAAAATGAAACACTATTTTTTTACTTAAATTTTAATTCATAAAACAGGCACTAATCTCGTTCATTAGACCTGCCGGCTGGAGCCACGTGCCTGGCTGTTGGTTAGCGGTGCTGTGCTGTCTACATTGTGTCTGGGGACTTTTAAAAGTGTCTTCTGGTTTGTGTTCTTAACAGGGGTGGAACTTGGTCTCAAATCACAGGCCTAGGCCTCTAACCTTAAAAAAACTATGGGTAAGATTCCAGCTCCAAGTACTGTAATTAAGTCCACTCCCTTGGATAGACATTTTTGTTTATTTATTTACTTGGCTTTTAGTTCTTTTGTTTGTCTGTTTGTTTTTTAATGGCATGATGGTTTTAAAGAAAAAATATTACAAGAACAGCAGCGAATCCCACAGAGCTGGGCTTATAAGAGCAGTGGTGCAATTCATCCATGGGTTTATGGATTTTATTTGTATCTCTGAGTACAAATCAGGGGAGTTCAGGAGTTCAGACTACTCATCTAGCAGATTAAAAACCACTGACATACATCCTAGTCTCTGTTTCAGACAGAGTCCTGTTTCTAGTTGCCAAATTTACTGCCACATATTACTGGCAAGGCAGTGAAGGGTAGGAATAACTGGTTAGATTCTCTTTGTAGTGGATTGTCAATGCTGTGGTAGTTTATGGCCACAATAATAGAATCAAGATTCTAGCTCAGAGAAGCTAGTAATTTACATTTTAACAGAATAAAGTGCCAGATGATCAGTTAACCTCAAAGTAATGGAGTTTTGTATTGGGACATTTCTTTCTGTATAGAAATATATTGCCAACAAAAATCATAAAATTTCAATCACCTATTGCTGTCTGAAACACTGATTTGACATTTATGTCAAGATTATGTATTTGAATCTTAAATTTGCTCAATATATTTTCTAGAGTCATTACAGAGAAGGTATTTGGATATATGAAAATAGTTTAGATTGGAAACAGGAAACAATAGCTTGCCCTAAAATATTTGTTTAATTTGAAAATCATTCACACAGAAGAAAATGGAGGTCAAACTAACTTATTATAAATTAAATATGAGAGGAATGGACACTCCTGGTGCACACTCCTTAATCTTGCAATTTACAATTTATGCAATATGGGAGGAGAGAGAGAGAGAGACCAGAAAGGTGGTAAATGCTCCACCCCCAGAACCATTTAAGGTCAATTTGGACAGGGTTTTTAGCAACTGTTCCAACCCAAACTATTCTATAATTCTATAATCCTGTAATAATTTTATAATTCTATATATGGGAAATCAACTTCTACTGTAGGCTTTTATCTTGTGTTCCATTTTAAGGCACAATTTTTTTTTTCTTGACTTGACTGATATTTACAGAGGAATGAACAGCCAGTAGCAGTGAGAGTAATTGTTCCTAAATTTAGCCATCTTAAGGTGTAAGCTATTTACCAAGACTCCATTCATAGTCACTGAATAAATTTAGACACCTCCAGATTCTTTCTCCTATTTCTTAATGTGCTGACTAATTAATCACCTTCTTCAGGAGTCTGTCTGTCTTTGCCAGTAGAGAGATCCAGTGCAGGCAGCTTATAACTGTAGCTTAAAGCATAGGTGGTTACAGATAAGTAGGAAGATTTGCATCTTACAGTTCAAATTTTTTTTCCTGGATATCTATATTGTGCCTCTTATATATTAGAGATTTGTAATTGCTAAGTCTGTACTAAATCAATACCATGATTGCTTAATAAAGATATAGATCTAGATAGTTAACAGTCTACAGTAAGTATGGAAAATGTCTGTAATTTAGTAGTATCATGAGCTGGTTCCAAAACAATGATTACAAATCAAGGGGGTGAATTGCAGTTTCGATGTTCCACATCAACCTGTCCATACCAAGAATTTGACATTTAGTATTGCAAAATACTGGCAGGGGCTGAGATGGCTGAGGCTAGAGACATTTTCTAATGCCACTTATTGAAGGGTAAGAAATCCAGTACATTTTGACCTTGCTTCTCACATCATAAGATGGAAAATACTTAGATGCTGAGCATCCTGAGATTTTTGCATCCATAGAACAAAGAACAGTTGTTTGAGGACTTGTTTCCTAATAAAAGCAATAAAATCCATCATCATTAATGACCTTGTGCTTTTGGATATCTGCTTTCCAGAGAGAACCTTTGGCTGTTATATGTTGGTGAGAGTTTCAGATATTGTTTAAATGTACAACACATATTCATATGTGTATGTGCCTTCATCTCTTTATATATGAATTTCACAATGTGTTGACTGGATCATGACTGAATAATATCCTTAAAGGTATAGACCATAATATCAGCTGCTAAAGGATTAAGTTTTCTCAGTGTTAAGATTATGTATAAATTTGATGATATTGCACTTAAAGCTCTAAGGCTGGAGGGAGAGAGAGACTGGAGTTGTTTAACATAAATTCATTGTTAAAGACATCTCTTTTTTCAATGGACAGAAAAATTTAACTTCCAGGGATGAGTAATCTCTTCTGTTTCTGTAATATCAGGGAAGAGAGGGACTGTCTTCTGCAAGTACCTGTCTCTCTTCACTGTCTGTACAAGGAAATAAAACAGCTTCCTGAAGTTAGCTTAGCTGATGTTGTACTTGATTCTTAACTACCAACACTAAGCCTTTGTTGTGACTTTCTTTTTGATCTGTCTTCTTCTGACTCCTCAGTCTAGTTACTCAGAATGGAGGCATGGGTATGTACTTTAATAGAATGGGATCCAACTTTTATGAGTGTTGTTGGCATTTCACGAAAACAACAACAAAGGTAAATCTGGATCAAAAATCCTTGACCCTGCAGTCAACAGTTGGTCACTGAGTAATTCTGCTGTAGTCTGCTTTTGAAATTCTGGGGCAATGGTTCACTGTTGACTCAAAGGGAGTAGTGAGACCTATAGGATGTCTAACACCTGGTGTTTTGTTTGGGAACCTGCCATTTAAGTACTTCAGCACAGGCCAAACCTTATTCTGATTAGCTCCTCTGAGGTGGCACTACACAGGGGCGCCATAGGCAAAAACAATACCTTTGTCAGCTATAACTTATAGATAAAGTCGTCCAATGCTGATAACAAAGAGGTCTATTGCTTGACCCAAAGTAGACTCTTTGTGGTAGTGGTCTGTCAGACTAGTCAGTCATTAGAAAACAATCTAGTTGTATGCAGATAGAATAATCGTTCTGGATAGGGTTTCAAACAGGTCTCAGGAAGTGAGTCACTCAGCCCCCTTGAAAAGTGAATGGTAGCTGGAGAACTGTTTCTTGAGACACCTTTGAAAACTTAGCTTATGTTACAGTATGGCTGTTATCCAGCCTTGGGGCATTGAAAGGGTTTTCTTTCTCTTTTCTTTCCATTCTTATGCCAAATTAAAAGTTTGAGCGCCTAAAGTGCATTTACACCAAAGCAACTTTCCACTGACTTAGCCATATAAAGAAGCCTTGTAGTAAGTATAAATATGATTTATACTCACTTTAAGACTAATTTCCACCACCTGAGTGGTGTGAAGCAACCTTTGTTGAAATCAGATTCAGGTCTACACATTCCAGAAAGCAGCCAGGTTATGTTGCTCAGACCTGCTGCTGCAGAAGTGTTCTGCTCCAGTTGGCAACAGGGCGACAGGGTTGCCTCACTATCCAAACAAATTGTTCAGACTCTCTCTGTCTTTCCAGTGTTTGTTCTACTTGAGAAAATTACATCACTATCCAGGAAGACCTTTTCAGTCCTTGAGAGACTTTGGCTTTTGCAGAATAGAAAGCCAGCAATAGGAAAGAGAGAGCAGATTAACTACCTGGGTACTCTTTCTTAAGAAGTTGTATCAACGATAGGGAAGTGTAACTCAGCTAACAGTTTCTTAATTTTCTAATAGTGGATTTACAATTGGGAGTAGATCTCTTTAGAAAAATACCCTTAATTCCCATATAGTATTTTTTTTAAGAACACAGAGTGTCTTAGGAACCATAAAAGATCTAAGTTGGATCCGAGTTACCTCTTCTGAAGGAATACCATCTGGGTTAAGAGACTAAAGTAAGGTTTTAGCTTTCTTTTAAAAGGGAAATTACTTTATGTTATGATTCATCAGAACAAGTTAATTTTCCTATTAGCATGTTTTACCTTAAAGCTACAATTTTATTTTAAAATCCATAACAATACATCTGGATTGCATTTTGGAAATGAAGTTGATCTGTAAATATGACCTGAAACTTTAAAAAAAACCCAAAAAATTCTCTCTCCCTCATATTTGAAAGTAATGAACATCAATGAAGTGCTTTGGTGTGCATTATTATTACAGGATGCCTATAAGTGATTTCAATAACATTATCTAATTAATCTTCCTGAATTTCTGGGATGTAGATAGAGTTATTTACTTAACTTCTTTTGCAATTGAATGACAATTAGAAACAGCTTGAATGACTTTCCCAAAATGTTGTCAAGCATCATTTGCGGAGGCAGACTTAAAAAAAGTTTTCTCAGGTTCTAATATAATCATAAATTCTTCTTGTCACTCTTATAATTATGAAGGAATATGTTTTTTCATCTGACCTTCTTCTACACATAAAAATAAGCTTTGCTGTATTCTCATGTCTCTGTATTGTGCAGCTCTTGAAAGTTCTGTGACAATTGTGGTATCTTCTCAAAATTTTTAAAAGACGTCTGTCATGAGGGTTCTTGACCTTTGCCAGTAACCCAGGTACTCAATGCATCACCTCACTGCCTTCCCGACATGCATATAAAACAGTGTGACTTTATATTTCCTTTTCCAATTACTCACAATCTAATTTAAGCTGTGTTTTGCAAGCACTTTTTTATTTTCCCAAATGACAAGTGTATTAGCTAAGACTGTCAGCCCAGCTGCCAGCTCCCCCAAGCAAGCCCAGCATGCTGTGACCTCATGCATGCAGCACGCAGGACTGACTAGGGGCTCCTAGGAAATAGATGTGAAGCTTGAGCCCTGTCTTAGCTGCCTTGCTAAGCATGTTTTATGATAAACTTTATCTCATTATGGGAGAGAAGGGGGAAATTTTGGTCAAAGTCCAACTCTAGAGCTTATGTTGAGGCTGAACTTTTCTGCTCTCCAAGTCTGCCATATCAAATTAGGAAGAATAAAACCGGCTGCTTGCCCGATTATTTATAACATCACAGGAAACTTGGAATGACTTATTAAGGATGGAAATAGTTCTCTTTCCTCAGAAATGGATCTTGCTTTGCCAAGATACACAGTGACTGACTGTGTGTAAGAGTGGTACACAAATACCTTCCACGTTGAAGGTTATTAAAATATACCTGGCCTCGTTTATCAGCACTTACATGATATTCATTTATCCACACAAAATACTTTAAAAAAGGCTCCAGGGAGCCCTGCTCAATGTCTTTAGGGGCAGAAACAAATCTAACAGTAAAAAGAATCCAACAAACCAAACTCACAAATCAGTAAGCTTCTTTTTGTATCTTTGTCAGTGTCAAGGAACCTTTAACATGGACCTTGACAAATATTTTTGTACAAGTTAATACCTACTGATCACATTGGCCTTTCATTAAAAATAAAGTTGTTAAGTCTGTCCCCTTGAACATTACAAGAATAGGTCTTGGAAATGCAGGACAGCATTAGGAGCAGGAATGTTTAGTCTGGGGGTCATAAAAGGAAATTTTAGGTTGGATTTAACTTCTAACTCACTCAGTGACCATATGGGTAGTTGTCTCACCTCACTGTTCCAGCACCCTTAACAGAGCGCAACAAAACTGATATATAGGTGCTGTAAACCAATTTTTATCAAGAGTTTTGATTCATAAAATGTGAATATCTTATTTATAAAGAAGACTTAAAATGGGAAAATAGCACATAATATTTTAAAAGGGAGCTGCATAGAATTAGTGGCGCAGACTAGAACCCATGTCTTCATAGCCAAATGATTCTGGCTTGGTACTTTTTGATAGATAATTCACAGGGAAAATCTGAGAGATCATGTTGGTAGAATCTAAATTTCATGGATGAAATTAAATTAATCCAGTCTATTCCAAAAATGTCACAATAATGCAACTATCTGCATATCAATAACAGTATTCCAAAGAGCACAGATTTGGACATCTGCATGAATGTGACAGTCCAAGTTAGACTACAATAAAAATTGCAAGATAAGTGGAAGCCTGTAGGGTTATAAGGAAGTGAGAGAAAGCGGGCTTTGACTTGGATATCAGGAAAATTATATTAATTACAGATTTCATTTTTTTCTTGCTATATGTAAATGTTACTTCCTGAACTATCTGTACAAATAAAATGATTGTTAGTTTGTCTTATCACTTCATCCTTTTCTTCATTTGCTAATAGCTTGACAAAAGAGAAATTTCTTTCAGAGGTGTCAAGCTCATTGTCATCTTTGTGAATGAAATGAGCAAAACAGACTATTTATGCTACAACTTTTCTGCTCCTGATGAAGCTTTTAAAGGAAGAGAGCTCTCAGAGAGTTTCAAATAGAAGAGGACTGATCCTTTATTTCTACATTTCATCTGCTAAATAGAGGTCTTTCTAGGACTACTGATATCCTTTAATTTCTCACCAGGATTCTTTGAAAAAACTGTGGAAAAGCAGTATCTACATTTTTCAAATTATTTGGTGACCATTTGATGGCACTAGGATCTAACTTCCTTTTTTTTAGGTATTCAGAAGAGAAAGGCACCATGCACTCCCTGATCCACAGGGCAAGATTCAATGCATTCTGTCTTGAACTTTCAAAAGTGTGATCAAGTGTTCAAATCTTAAGAAAAGTACTGGATGACTGCTCACTGACTCAGTGCCTCAAAATTAGATGCGAGCCTGTGGAGCAAAATTCATAGTGTGACACAGGACATCTAAACTTTCCTGTACAATCTTCAAACATAATTCATATCAGCCAATACATTTGATGGTAGATGCCTAATTTACACATTTGAAAATGTCAGGGAGGGAAGCATCTAAAAATTTGTTTCTTCTGAAAGTAGGCACTTATCCATAAACCAAATTAGGATCTGCAGAACTAGGATTTGCAAATGCTTTGCCTGTGGTTCTACATGTAAGTCATATGAGGTGTCAGCAGACAGCTCTCTCCTGCATCTCTTTCAGAAGATAGCCAGCGAGAAGAGGGAGGAGGAGGAGGAGGTGATATTACTAAAGAGGTTTTGCATAACAGTCTTACTCTGCAAGTACTTTCCGCCTTCTCCTGACCTATTTTTGCATGGAAGTGACTGTGGGAGCTCTGCAATGTGCTGCCCCTGCTGCTGTCATTGTGTGTGAAGTGAGCTCGAGGTGCACCTACTGAGCCGGGCCACTTGGCAAATTGTGCACGACGTGCTGCTTTGCATCCCAGATGGACTAGGTGTGGAGGATGTGCACTTTGTTCTGCCGAGAAGGTGATATATTTTGATGTGTGCAGAGACACACCAAGCTAGGAAACTTAGATGCCTTAGACAGATGAGTGAGTACATAGTGGTTTTTCAGATCACCCTTCTGGATATGTTTAAATTACAGTTGGAGTGTATGGTAGGTGCTTAAATGCTGTTTTGGATTTTATCTTGGATTGTTTAGACATTGTCTCTGGATAAGAATTTTGGTCATTTTACTTTTTAAGCATCTACTAACTAGAATTGTGTAACAATGTGATATAGCAGAGAAGCAATAAAAAGTCTGACTTGAGAAAATTATTTTTACTTTGTCTTCTGGAACATGATAAAAGCTTTAAATCAGCTTAGATTTTACTCCAAATAGCAAGATATACAGAAAACTTAAGGAAAAAAACCCACAAACCCATAATATTTTAGTCCCTGAACTGCAAAAGTTCTGCCTATTCAATTTTGAGGTGTTTCTGTACAACTTACTTGTGAGTTTCTTGTTTGCTTCTTTGTTTTGTTTGTGGCTTGTTTTTTTTTTTTATTTGTTTGGTTTTCTTTCAAATGTTGTACATTGTTCTCTTAATGTTCATCACTGTCTAAATGGGTAAATGGTATAATTCTATTTTTCTGAGCAATCTCACAAAAAATATATTGACAAGAAGGAAGCCCATAAGAAAGAAAAGATGTATGGAAAAAGTACAGAAACATTTCTGTCTTTCCCTGTGGCTTAAGAATGATCTTACAGAGGCTCTTATGAATATCTTTATAACATTTAAAAAGGCTGTAAGTACAAAGGGTAAATCCTTAAAGGCTAACTAGATGGATACAGAGGAAGTAAAAAAGATGCAGATATACCTGCTTCTCAGCAAAGGAAACAACTTATTCTCTCCACTGCCTTAGTCTAATTGTTTCTCAAAAAACTGAACCTCCTCATTCAACACATACAATCTTAGCCATTTTTTTCCTTTTCTTATTATATTTTTTCTTCACATACTTTTTAAGACTAAGCTAAAGACTAGCAATTTCATTAAGTACAATTAGAGTGACTTGAGTAGTTTGTCGTGCAGAACTGTCAAGTATGCAGCTCTCAAAGACCTCAATCCTCTGAGGTCCCTCAGTTCATAGGCATGGTGTCCAGCAGACAGATAATAGCAAATGTTGAGACAAATAAGGGCAGGAATATGGGATTGCAAGCAATTGAGTTATCCTGTTAAATGAGTTCTCACAAGCAGTAATTGTGATTTTCTGCCTCCATCATAGTGGTGTTGAATACTAACTATTCAAGCACATGAAGAAAATAAAAGGCTGACTACTATCAGACCTGCCCTCCTTGTTCCTTGTTTTAGACACATCATAAGCACAAGAATCAACCCTGATCCCATTTCTGGTGAGATTCTTTTTCCTGCCTCTACTGATTTTTGGTAAAATTTATAGCTTGTGGACAATAATGTATTAATCTGCAGAGATGATGGTGTAGATGGACTCCTTTTGATGAAACAAGAACTTGCTAAAACTACCTCAATCTTGAAGTGAAGCCAATCCCAAATTTTCCTGGAGTTTTTGAGACAGTTTTTAACTGTTAAAAAATTATATATAGAGAGAAATTTATATGCATGTGAATAAATGCATATTCATACTCACTTTTATTTTTGCATTTTTGAGTTCCAACTGGCCTTTTTCTTGGTATATCTTATCCAAACAGAAGAAGGAAGTTTCAAAAAGTTTTCAGAAAAGCCAGCTGTCACTGCATTTCCTGAGCATCTCCACTGTGATCTTCTGGGTCTCTGGAATACTGCTTGGGTCACAGGGGGACATTCCATACAGGGCACTGCACTTCCTGCACAGACTATCAGCAATCTTTATATTGAGTTTTCTTTAGAGATATTTTTAGATATCCATAAGATTAGAAGATGGGAGCGAACCATATTTTGTTTTCTCTTGTAGTACATATATCCATTTCTGTAGCTTAAAGCTAGGAAATTTTAGCTAAGCCGAGGAAAACTGAAGGAAGCAGTCTAAATTTTGATGTCAATGAATAGAGTGACTCTTCTAAGATGATTTTTGCTTTGGTCTTATTCCCATATTTCTTAAAAATTAGTATATATGTGATTTTTTGCCCACAAAATGTTCATCGCCAAGAAAAATACATCTTTAAATATTATATTTAATCACTCCCACCCTATTTATTTCCAAGTTTTTCCACTTTCTGTTGCAGTCATCACTCTTAGGTTATGTCTAGAGAGAGAAGAAGATAAACAAGAGGAGCTGGAGATCTGTTGATGTTGTATGATGACACATTCACACATATAAGTGTCACAGAACTTCTTTCTTACTTAAACATTTTTCTTAATAAAGGCAGTGGTTTTGTTGGAAACTGTGCTCATGCTTACACTGGGGCTAAATTTGTTTCTAATTATCTGGCACAATTGCCATAGCAGAGCATGCTGTGTATACCAGCACTGCATAGATAGGGAGTTTGTGAGAAGAAACATGCTCTGGATTTAGAATGTGAAAACCAGCTGAGGAGTTCACCACAAGGCAGGGGTGTGAAAACTCTACTTAGAAGTTGTTTTTTTTCCACTGTGTCCTCCCTGCAGCTGATGGAGTAATAGAGTTGAAATGGTTTGTTTACAGGCAGTCAATTAGGCACCTACAGTTACTCCACAGGGTGTAGATTTTACATGAGTGGCTTATTCATAAATAAAAAGAATTACTGCATATTTGGTCTAATGTTCTCCATTTCTAAACATCAATAGATTATTTATTCCAAATCTTGTCATGCTTATGCAAAGTCTTTTTTTTTCCTTTTCTGCCCTCTTTACTATCAGGGTGGATAGACATAGACTGATTTGTGATATCCCACTCTAACACATAGCATATTGTTTTCCTGCATTAGTTGTACAAGAATTCACAGGTTACAGGGTCAGTTTAAACTGAGCAAGGCAGACTATGAATCTGAAAGAACTAGTGATGTTGAATTTGTATCATGAAACCTGAGGCTGATATTGCACTATGTGGTCTTGAAGGGACAGTACTGCTGGAGATTTTTTAAAAAGACATCAGTCTAAGCTTCTGACAGTTCTTGAAAACTGAAAGTCAGATATTATGTTACAGCTTTTCCGTATGAACAAGTAGTGAAATATATAGTGCATATGTAAAAATTATTGAAAACAAGGAATGATGGTTACTATCCTTACTTTCCCCAAGCATTTGAACACAACTCATAGAATTACAAGTACATTTATACATGGCCTATTCTGGAAACAATTTAAACTCTTTTCTGCTCCATGTACATGTAGACGCATACATGTATGTATATACAAGGAGACAGCAACATAGAGATAAAGAGAATATTTTATTTTTTTTAAATTATTGAAATATAAAATAACACAGAAAATAATAAATGAAACCAGGATTGTCTCATACATCATGTCTTAACTCCTCTTAAACAGTTTCTCCTGTCCCCCACATCCAATTTATACATTCCAGTCATTGTAATCTCTTATCAACACTTTTCCCTCTTATCCCCACCCCCATGTCCTTCCTCTTCTTTCTCTTGTCCTTCTCCCACTGTGGTCTTTAGAGTGGAATGTGGGTGGGATTAAGTTTAGGCAGCCAGCAGGCAGACGGCAGGAAAAGGCTGTATATACAAATGTGTCCCAGGTGTCCTAACATGTCCTTGCCACACAAATGGTCACACTTGCTGTTGACAGGATGACAAACTTCAGCCCAGAATCAGTGCCTGTAATAAGACAATGATGTCACTGGCTCTGCAGACTATTGTGGAAGAGGCAGTGCAGCTATGATGTGAATACAAGCAGCTGTAAGTATTTCATCTCATAGGAAGATCATTTCATGTGAGAGTTATTTTCTCTGTCTTTTCTGTCAGTTTTTCAATATTTAATATATCTTCTTTTTACTATTGATTTTTTTTTAAATGATGTCATTCATGTCTGTAACACAAAATAAATAAACATATAAATGCATCTGTTAATAGTCACTGAGGGGTCTTTTTAAAGAGTAATAACTATCTCCAGCTTATAAAAGATTTAATGTTTGGCCCAAAAACTTTGGATGTTGACATATGGATGTTGGCACATCTATTGTTATTACACCTACATTTGCCAGGTTCCATAAAACACTGCCAGTCTCTACACACTCACTATGCATTTAACTCTCCCTCCAAGGAGAGGTGGGATTTTATAGTGTCTATTACATAGCAAGGAACACATATGAGAACTTTGATAGACAGATATATAAAAATATATGTGTTTATATACATACAGACACACAAAATATATTTATTTTGGTTATTTATTCATTTAAAAAAAGACTTTTTTTTAAAGTATAGAGTAGTATAGAAAATATGTTTTCTAGACTAGTTGTCTCTTTGAGGTTCATTATTACATGTTTGTTTCAGAATGGAGTGTATCTGCAGAAGTATAGCTTTTATTTAACTTAAATATTGCCCCACACAGAGATTTTTCTTTTTTTAAGATACCCACTCATTAACTGATTTTCTATGAATGCTGCAACAAGGGAGTTCAGAAAAAAGATGCGAAGAGGGGAAAGATACCCACTCCACTCCAGAAAAAATATATTGGATATAGCAGTTCACATGTGCTACACATTATCAGTGTTCTCCAAGCTGCTTTTGTCTAAGTTCAAAGCAGGAGTTGCATTTCATAGCTACTATATCGGATACAGAGCACAAACCTCTAATGCACATCCATGAAATGTTGGCTCAGACAGAATCCCCACACCATGGCTGTCTGGAATGGTAAGATTGCATTTCCACAGATTTATCTGCCAAAAATATTTTCTTACAAATATGCTTTAAGGCTTTGATTTTTAGGACAGATCAGCATACTTTTGACCCCTGTAGAGTGCTGCCAGTCACAGGGACACCAGATTCAGGCTTGCTTAAAGATGGAATTTCTGCAGCACTTTAAGCCTTTTCAAGGGAAAATCATGCTGCGTGTACTGGTATCTTAGGAGTGGCATTTAAATAAATGCAGACACAGCTAGAACCCAGCAGACTAAATAGGACTAGCAGAAAGAGGGAAATGTACGGAAAAAATGCTTCACTGGTCTATAGCCCAGAAGAATTTAGGGAGACTGAGAACAGCAGTTGCTTACAGCTCAGTGCCTTAGCTGTCAGAGCTATGGGTTTAGAGCTGCTGTATGAGGAATTACATCCTGAAGGTCAGAGGTGAAGATGATGGTTGGCCATATGCTGGAAGTATCTTTGTCCCAAAAGTAAAAAAATATAGAAAAAAACCCCAACAGTCACTTTTTTTTTACCCCTTCCCAACAGTGTATACTCTTTAAATTCCTAACATATATAGATAGCTTTAATATGTAGCAATTTTATTTTACAACATATTTAAGAATCTGCTTGAAGATTACTCTGCATCTCAACAGCTTTCTGAGCAATCCAGTTCAGTTTGCACAACCCACAAGAATAGATACAGTTTCATTAGAGGCTAAAGTCCTTCTGGTGTGTTTGAAAGTATCTGCCAGAACTATCTCAGTGTATGAAACATAATCAATTTTCTTAACTCTTCTGAGAAATGTTAGCATTTTCTTTATCCAGTTCAAAAGGAATGTTTGGAACCAAATATTCAAAACTCCCAAGTTTTCAACTAAAAACAGATCAAATTTCTTGATTTGGATAAGAAAACAGGGTTTACCAAAGTGTTTTAAGTTTTCAACTGAAAATGGAAGATATATTTGGAAAGCACCACCTAGACCACCTCTGTCTTCCAGAGACATTCTAGATTGCCATCCCCTGCAGAAATGATAAGACAATACACTCCTGACAACTCTGGTCCAAGGTTTTTACACACTCATAGGACTTTCTGTTCATGCATAAGAGCTGCACAGCTATGAATTTTAAGCTGAAACACCCAATTACGCTGACTTTCCATAAACTATTTTCCAGTCTATTGTGTTCTGATAGAGGGAATCAAACCAGATATCCTTTCTGGACAAAAGCCCAACCAGAACCAGATTGCCTGACATAATTCACAGGTTTCCAGTGTACACTGAGTCTCCTACACAGGGGTTTCACTAACAACTTTGCATGCATTCAGTGGTGGCATCATTTGAAAGGACAGAGACTCAGGAAAATTTTTGTGCTAGACTCTGTTTCCTGAAACTGCTTTGCCTAAGGGATCAGTGCACAGGCTTCCTGGAGTTTCCTCTAATTGTTTGTGGAGATCTGTGTTGCAGCTACTGAAAAAAAAAAACCCACTGTGAAACAGATAACTTTAGTGGGCTTTGATTTATTTTGACATTTTATTTTATAATTTATATGTGTAACCATATATTTAACTCTGTTGTGACTAGTCTGTGTGTAGTGACATGCTAGACCAAATGTGACAGGCTGTCACCACAGACAGCTACCAATCAAACTTCTTTGAGAGACCAGTCAGTAGCAGTTGTAGCTCTGATACCGTGATTGTAGGCATTATATCTGCACTGCAGTCCTGGGTGAGTTCTGTTTTGTACATAGTTTGGTGGTAAATTTATTGAGCTGTCAATGTTGTAATCTAAATGTACAATATTAATGTCAGCTCTATTAGGTGGGACTGATGTTTAGAAAAAGCTATAATTTTTGGGAAAGCCTGATTTGCATAGTCAGTTTGCCATCAAAACATCTAGAAGACAGCACTACAGGACATGTTACTACTGCATCCTTCTTCAATGTGTTTAGAAAACAGCTTGCAATAATCATACTAAGCAGTATAGTGAAATCTTTCCTCTTGTTTGCTTAATCCCACTCTTGGTGCAATGATCCTTTGGGTCTTGTGCACAGGCATCAAAATCCATGCTAAATAGCAGTGTAGAAGTGAAATAAAGGAGAAAGACTTGGATTTAACTGAATGTAGGGAGTGATACAATACAAAGATTTATGTAACTAAAACCCACACATCTCCTCAGCTGACCATTTCATACTCTTCTGCCAAGGTTTTAAGCTGCTGCCATACAGCTGTCTGTTTTATTTATTTATTTAATTGTTGAAATGTTTGAGATTATGTTTCAAACTGCAGCTTTGAAATCTTTTTTGCAATATTTTTCAGCTGGCTTCTCTCATTGCAATGTTGGCGCAATAAGCATGTCTTTCACCTTTAAAATTGCTAAAAAAGAAAAGATTAAAAAAACAACACAAAAAGAGGTAAAGGCTTCACCTCTACAAAGAGCAGATGATTTCTGGCTCATAACATCATATCCCACTAATAGTACTACAATTGTTTGCAGAGGGTTTGACCAATCTTCTAAACAATGATAACCTACCTTTACTGGCATTGAGTAGGCCAGATGTGAAGTACCCACTATACACTACTGCCCTAATCTTTTTTCTCCTTGGATGATCCACTATTAAAGCTCTTAAGAATGGTTCTTGTCACCATAACTCACTGTCTTACTCTCAAGGACCTGCAATCATCCCAGAGTTTCTGGCTGACATTCCTCTTGAAAAAGTGTATGGAAATATCTTATTGAAGTTCAGGTGTTCAGAATTCAGTCTGAAAGAGATGACATAAATATTATGTTTATTTTGTTTCAAGAATTGCCTACTTAAATAAATAAAGGAATACATCTCATACTTTTAAGCTCTTCTAAATGTGAAAAAAGAATGTTCAAAGCAAAATATGATTATCATGGTCCTCTATCTACTACATATAAATTTACCATTTACTTTAATGCCACAGGATTAAGTTTTATTTTTCCTTGATCACCATTGATTAAAAGATAAATTCTGCCAACTTGACTAACAAGTAAGGCACTCCAATGAAAAGTCAAACAAGTTTTACATAAACTGCTAAGATAGACTGGGTAGGCAGCTATAAACTCAATATTGCTGTTCATTACAGGATCCAAAGTTCTCCATGGTTCTATCATGGGTCAATGCCTACGTGGATAATTATTCCTATACAACATAATAGAGTGTGCTACAAAGATCCCTGAAGTGGTGCCACTCTGATCACATGGACATGATTAGAGACACATTTCTGCTAGTAATTTAAAACTGTCTCTAAGCAAGTGTTTTTTCAACTATCTTTCAACAAGAATACACTTTATCTGATTCTTTTATATAAATATATAGAAAGAGGTGTAAAGGTTATTAAATCTGCAAGTTTGGGTTAGTTCTCCAGCATATTATGTGATATATAAAAGCCATCTGTGCCTGATTAAAGAGTGGAAGAAATGGTGAATATCATCCTGGCCAAAATTATACATAGAGGAATAAAGATAGCAAATATATATATATATACTTATTCAGATGAGAAATGGACAGAGAAATCCAGACAGTAGATATAAAAATGAAAATATTTAAACAAAAAAAGCATGTATTCAAAAGCAGTTACATAAATTGCTTGCAAACTGTGATGATCATAATAATGTTTAAGTAGGAAATATGCTTGTTGTGTGCTATTAACTAATTCAGAAACAGAAAAAGAGGATAAATTTAAAATATTTAGTAAAAGTGGCTTATAATCTGTCATGATTTGCTAATGCTTTTGGAAGCAAATTTCCAGTTCTGTTTTGTAATAGGGAAAAATCTTGCTCTGACAGGCTCAAATATAAAATGATCAGGACTTCCCTTCGTTATTATTGACGGTAATTAATAGTTTAAATTTCCCCTGTTAATGGGGACCTACTGACACAGCTGGTAGATTCCCAGCCAGCTCTGATTCCCGGCTGTGCCAGGGGCTGTTCCCAAAACCGTCTGCAATCTCGGGTAACGGTGCAGAACAAGGCTGTTCTTCAAAGGCAACAGGTGTTGCAGTGTCTAGGTTTCAGACCAAGGATTAGAGAAGGCTCTTTTCCATATGATTTCTCAGAGATCTTTATTCCCCAAGATGGGGGGATGAAAAAGAGATTGAACAAAGCCCTCATGCCCACTTTTAAACCGCGATGTAGATGGCGTGGAGCAGAAAGGTGATTGGCCCCAGGATAGACTGGCAGGTAGATTTCTATAACATACAGCAGGGTCAGGGGGAAGATGGACAGCTGACCGAAGCCTCCAGAGCAAGGGGAGAGTCAGGAGAGATGGACAAGGGGACAGGGGAGGAGGTAGATTTGGATGGTACCTGATTTATCAGCGCGGGGGGGAAACAGAGATGAATCATTAGGATACATAACTCCAAAACAGCTTAACAAAACCCACCACCATACCTACTATGTGTTTTTACTTCTAGCTCCATGGTGTCATTTCAGTGTAATGGCTTAAGGAGAAGAAAGTAAACATTTGCAGAAAAAAGGTTTGTTTGGTTGTGGGTTTTTTTGGTGGATAAAATAATAAATGTTGAAAAAAATGGACAAGCTTTAATGATCAGTATCTTGGTGAAAGCATATTTAATCAGAAATACTGTTCATTTTATCTCCATGTAAGCCTTTATTCTATTGGTTTTAACTTCCACAAGTAACCAAACTACCAAGAATGTAGAGGACCAGCCTTTCCAAATAGTTTTGCAAATAGGTGAGAGTCCTGAAATAATCATCTTCAGTGAATCAGTTCAGTGACAGTGTTTTGATGCTTCATCTTTGATGTTTCATGACAAGTTTGTATATATATATCTGTATGCGTGTGTATCATAAAGACTTGTTATTCTCTACCATAAATCCAGATATGAAAGTCTTTTGAGCAAGAACTGAAGACTGTAGGAGTTTCAAGTAACAACAGAAGCAATTCCTTCTGTACTGAAGACTTGTCTTTTCAGTAGAACTGAATGTATCTTCCTCAAGAACATCCAAAAAAGCCCAAATTTACATCACTAGAAAATAGCGTGAAGCTGAATTTAAGTAGAAGCAGTATTTTTGAGAACAAAAGGAAACAAGATGTTAAAAGCTAATTTTAAAATTTTGATATGCAGTTAAACAGTTACTGTTTCTACTTGTTCCATGATATTTGGAGTTGGCTTCCTTGGACATAAGACATCTGGGTTGCTATATAGCTATAATGATTGCTAAAAGAATTCTAATCTTTATGTCTAATTTCTCAGTTATGTCATTTGAGACTTAGACACTGCTTATATTATTGATTACAGGTACTGAAAATGATTGAAGTATTTCCATGGAAGTCTTGAGAACCAAATGCAAAGCTTGAGGGCAGAGGAAAGTTGTTTACAAATTGCAGGGATGCAGCATCAAGCTAATGAGGAAAGGATTAACCATTTTAGTGTGCAGTACACCAGAGAGGGCAAGAAGTACAGGAGAAAGCAAAAGTCATTGCATGTTAAGTACTAAACTAATGAAAGTTGTCATATCATAATTTCTGAGAGAGATGGAGCTGGTTTCTACTTTGCATCTTGCATATAGTTAAATCTGTGTGTTCTTGTACTTTACTCATGCAAATCTAAGTGGAAATAAACAAATATAATTCCAAATTCTTTGTAAGACTCATTTCACAGAGTTCTTTTTTTCCTAAGCTAAAGAAGTCATATATTCCATTTATCTACTGTCATTATTGATTACTTCAGCACTTTGGACAACATTTAAAACCAAGCAGTTTATAAAATAGAAGTGGCATTACCTGTTATACAGGGATGAAAAAACCCTCCACCGATAATTAAAAAAAAAAAAAGGTAAACAGGTAAACAATATAGATACAATTATTTTACCCCAAGAGAACTAATTGCTAAGAAATTATTAATCTTTAAATTGTTGTATGCCAGGTATTCCCTATAATCCTGAATTACACTTTCTATTATTTTTTTGTGTTAGTGCAGCCCACAAAAAAAACCCTATTTCAATTTTCCATGCTAAATTCAAGTTTCATATTGAAAACAAATGTGAACCCTCCTTAGAATAACAACCTTATGTTACTTTTTCCATAAGCATTTTTTTTCCTTTCCTCTTTTAAGTCTGTAATTCTTTCTGACTGATTTTATTAAGTGTGTGAAAAGGTAGGCAGGCTGCCCAGGTCTTGGAAATTAAAGTTCCCTAAGTAGCTCAGGTGGTTTCATGAAATCCGGAAGCATGACAGCTAAGAAAGAAACAACATATGACAAGATTATCCCACGTATAGAAATAAATTGAGGACATCCCCATCTACTCTGCTCACTGGATTCTGAAGTCTGTTTATCATGATGGTAAAATGAAGGAAATTAATCTTAAAAGGTGGGCATTCTGTTTTGCATGCTGTAGAGAAAGGAAAAGTCACACAATCCCTTTTTTGGCACTCAACCAAAATCAGATCCTCAGGTTTTTTTTTTAGTTCAGTGTAAACTGTTGAAAGGCAAGTGATTTTCCTTTCCTTTCCTTTCCTTTCCTTTCCTTTCCTTTCCTTTCCTTTCCTTTCCTTTCCTT
>VWYO01006432.1:6987-49714 GCA_013400275.1 Rhadina sibilatrix | reverse complement strand
AGGCAGTTGCTCTAATAAGTAGCAATCTTAATCTGGAATTAACCAGTGAACTCCTCTTCTAGTAGACTGTGCTGTGTCATGGACAAAACAGACTTCTTATGCATGTTCAGATACTGTTACCTTCTTTCAAGAATTATAAGTAGTTCAGCTCGTTGAAAACAGGCTAAATATATTTTTCAGCTTTAATCTGTGTCTTTCTCAGAAGCTCATCTGTTTGAGTTGTACAGGATTTTAAAATGCCTGTTGTGTTTAGTTTTGGTGTTAATTTCAGTGAAATGGTCTTCAGAATAACTTTCTACTCAAACACAGAAAATAATGTAGTCAGATGGAATCCAGGCTCACCTCAGAAAAAACAAGATGAGAATATTTGGGTATTGGTCATCACTTTGATCTTTACTTAAGACACAATTTTTTTACAGTTTGTGTACTAAGGGAATACAAAGTTCAAAACCAAATACAGTCTAGGGTCTCCAGATGCTTTAAATTATAATGTGGCAATTAAAACGGCAATAAAATAATGTGATTTAAAGGGGTAAATCCACAAAGGAAGATACTAAAAAAAGTGTCCTTGGTGCATTGACACTTGAGGAAAGGGAAGTGGCAACGAAGTTAATTCAGAGCTGGCTCAAAGCCTCAAAGGCAGACAGCTCTGCTGGAAAAATACAGTGTGTCTTTTGAAGTAGAACTGAATAAGGACTTAACAGGCATTTAGAGTTATTTATACTTGTTGCAAAATTATGCTTTCTATTATAATTAACAGGATAAGAAGCCAGGTTTTGCCCTCATGAGACAGAAGATTTTAGAAGAAAAACACTAAGTAGAAAATTTCTTTTTATTCTACAAATACAGAATTGGCCTTCATGAGCTTCTTCTAGCTGGTGCTGAAGTCTTCTGATGAAGCTAAAAATTAATCTGTTAATATCTTTTTTACAGCTTTCTAATTCAAATCTGAATACAAAATAATTATTTTTCTTCCTACCTTATTTTCAGGCCTCTTAATTATATCTGAAATTACATTAATACAAAATACTTTCAGTTTTCATGTCCTTTTCACTGTACTTTCAGATGAAATATGTTATTTTATTTCTTTTTATTTGAGATATGTGACTTCTTCTGACTAATAGGAACTGATAAGCTTATTTGTTAGCAAACTGATCAACAGTAGAGCATAATAAATAGTAATTAGCTCCTTAATATTGGTAGTACAATTTTGATTCAAATAAATTAGGTTCACCATTATTTTAATTAAAGCAATCCCCTAGAATGCTTGTTTTTTCGTATTTATACAATCTACAGTGAAAAATGTAAATATTCCAAGTCATATATGAAATTTCAGGATGTGTGCAAAAGTAAATACTTTTAGATTTTGAATGGAAAAAATATTTCTATTTTTTTTTTTGTTTGTTTGTTTGTTTGTTTTTTTCCTGATTCAGTATGGTTCAGAATATTTTCTAAAAGTCTTTTAAATACTCTTGTAGTTTTGGACTTGACATTAGTCATTATGCTAATCAAATATAGGAAGAAATTTGACCTAATGGCAAGATGTGACAAAACACAGCACCATTTCATTGTAGTGAAGAAAATACCTGTAGCTGCTCTAACATTTTTACTTCAAGAAATGTCATGTACAACTACAGCCAATTGGAAAAAAAATTCCTAGTTGTGTTTGGGAAAAAAAAAAGTATAAAACTTCCAAAACTTTTTGTGGAGCCAGATATTTCCACAAATATTTTGATTGCTGACTTTTGTACATAATAATAGTTATAATGATGATGTTCTGAGATAATAGATGTTATCTCAATATTGCAGGTAGTAGTCATTACGTATAACAATAGTAGTTGTAGGTGGTGCATAATAATTATTTTTTAAAAGAAAAAATATGTTATTTTATTTTTTATTTTTTATTTTTTTGATCCTGTCCTTCTGATAAATTCTTTGGGTTTGATTTTTGTATTTAAGCTTCAGGTGAGCTGTTTTCAGCAGTTATTGTTGGTAGATGGCTTTAAAGCCTCAACATTCAGTTGCTCCATAGCTCTTTTCCAGTGAATGGGAAATCACATATCTGGTTATATAAAGTTGATTTGGAAGACACTGGAGAACTGGTAGTTTATCTTCCCCCAGAGCTGATAGGCAGCTTAAGGTGTGTTAGCAATTTTGACCAGAAGAATCACAAGACTGGTGAGGTTTTCACATGTGTAGACTAATATGCATTGGTAAGGTAGAGAAAGTATTGTACAATAGTTATGCAGGAAACAGAACTAAATTGAAGTGAAGCCACATTATCATGGTAAACCATTGAATCATTTGATTTCTCTTTCTAAATTTCCAAAAATCACATTTTAGCAAGGGAAAAGAAAATGTGAAATTTGAATAGAAGAAATTTTGGATTTACCTTTGTATATAACCTCTTCTTCAGATGTGTCCTCTCAGGAATTAATTACCTTACAGGCAATCAACAACTTGTATTGATTACTCAGACCCATTTTGCTCACAGAAACAAATTATCCCCAAATGGATGTGAAACTTATTAAACATGAGAAAACAAGCGCTATGGCAAAGAATGCTGTTGAAGTTGGAATTGGTCCTTTCGTTGAAACAGGACATACTATATTCCAGCTGAAAGAAGTACAGCATTTCTCAAAAAATCTTCTGCTGTGAGCATAAAAATAAGGTATGTCTTGACCACTGGGTGCCACTATTTTTGCATTTGATACTGTTATTTTGTGGAAATATTTCTTGCAAATTACCCTCTTTTGGAACACAGCCGTTTGAGTTGGAAAAGTAATCCATGAAAATAAACACTATCTGGCCATTGTCTCTGATTTTTCCTTTGCTGTTCAGAAATTGGGAGATGTTAAGTATTTTCAGAGGCTTGAACAACAATCAGCTCTTCACCATTTATTGATTAGCTTTAAAGTATTGTCACAGAAATGAGAATAATTCCTTTCACCCAAGTTTTAGGCAAACTACGTAATAGAGCATTTCTTTGTTATCACAACTAACCTAATGTGAACTTATGAAATAGTGCCTCATATTCATTATTTTTTGCCATGCACTATGTGCTGCAAAAATCAATGAAAGATATATACTTGTATTCATTGCTTATGACTTTTAAATCCAGTGTAAAACAATCCAGTCAAAGATGGCAAAAGCCGTTAAAATCATAATTAGTTTGAGGGGATGAAAAAAGTTGGCAATTTTAAGAAGTATAGGTAAAATCAGTATTTGCCTGATGTCATGCCTTTAAGAGAGAGCAAAGAAAGTTTCTAATATTTCCAAACAGTATTCAATTTTTTGCCTGTGTATAAAAATCTTGACAGGTCTCTACAGCTTAATGCACAGATCCATAGATTTTAAGGTCAAAAAGAACTACCATGATTATCTTATCTGACCCACAAAATAACTTAAGCTATTAAATTTCACCTTTCATTCCTGCAATGGGGTAATTATTCTTTCCTGCTCTGTAAGCGAATGTTATTGAACCAAATGTGAATTGCTTGCCTTGTCCTTGGAAAGACCCTCTAGAAGAGGTTCTACTATCCTGCTATAAACCAATTCAATTTATTAAATTCATCTGAGTTGCTTGCTTCCTCACAGTGAGATTGCTTCAGTCCTTTAGGTTTCTGCCACAGAATATGAGCAAAAGGATAGTCTATATCCCCGAGGAGAAAGAAAGCCCATGCAAAGCTGGAAGTTATCTGATTCCATCTATCCTATTTCCTTCAGACTATCAGCTCAGCATAGCAGAAATCTGAATAAGACCTGCAATGTTAGAATTTGGCAACATCCATGTCTTGCCACAGTTCAATATTGATTTATAAAAAGTACATTTTTCTATTACCAGATTGCTACTTCCAGAATTTTTAGAACTCTACTTCCATACATACATTATACATGTTTTCAGTCAAATATATGAGTAGTCATGTATACATTGACCAAATGTTTTGTTATTGTTTTTAAATAGCTTAAAAGCCCTAAAATTTAAATATATATAGACAAGAGCACAGGAAGCTCTTGTTATTACATTTTATGCTTCTGTTTAAAGATGTCTATTTAAGTAATTTTCCATGAGCTTGGAAATTTTTCTAACAAAACCACAAAATCTCAGGCTGCAGATCACAGATCAAGGTTGTTCATCTGACATAGTGGACTTGGTAATTACAAAGGTTTGAATTTTTTCCTAAAGATTTTAAATTTGGCATTTCTGGGATTACTTTTGAATGCAAAAATATAATTTCTAGTGCCATCTCTTAGTAAACTGCTTGTACATATGTATAATTTCAAACATATGAAAGATATTAATGAATTCATGAATATGCACTTTATGCAGTTCAAATTACATCTATACCACAATGCCTTGCAGTGCCAAAACTAAAGTCTAGATATTTAGGCACAGGACAAGCAGGTAAAGGATGATACAGACATTTGACAAGCAATTGATATAACAGGACCTTGTGTTTATTTCTTTAAAATATATATGAGCAAGTACAACCTCTGCTCAATGTACAGACACAGGGAATCTCCCATATCTGCTGGCATGGGAAATCCTGGTAAGATTTCCCTGCAGAATTTTCACAAGCAGGTTTCTCTAAAGCTGGACACTTGGGCCATTACCTAACTTGGTCCAGAACTTAAGCGGCCAAACCCCCAGCACACACTCAGAAATCATCTTTGACTATGTAAAAAAACCCCAATAAAACAACAACAAACAAACACACAAACAAAAAACCCAAACAACAACAACAACAAAAAAGACCCCAAAACAATGCCTTGAACAAGCTATTTTTTCATGTTATTCAGTTGTACTGCAGGCAAATAGGTAAATATCATAGTTACATCCCATTAATTAAGTGTAAATTGAATGAAAATAAGAAACATGACCCATCCTGACTTAGGAACCATCTCTCTCTATCCTGATTAGCTCTAGTCCTCATCTTGGACCAGCCAACCTGTTTACCCAATCAAACCAGGACGAATCTGTTCAAGTGTTGTCTTATACTTGTGCTCCATAACTTAAATTTTTTGGTACTGAGAGCACACCACCTGAATACTGCAGAATGAATGAGTGGCATCATATTGGTTTCTGTTTCAATTTTAGCTATCCATTTTATCAGCAATTGATGTAAAGATTTAAAACCATAAAAATGTAAAAATGACAAATAACAAACCAGTGAATAACCTGCTTCAAAACCAAAAAGCTACTACTTCTTTTGGGAATTTTTAATAACAATATTCAAACAATCATTTTTCTTCATCTGGCAAATAAACTCTTTCACTCTGAATAATTAGAAAACTCCAGGTATACCAATACCAAATCATTTTGGAATTTAAACTATTGGCTGACAAAAATTAGGCTCTCCGATTATTGTAATTTCTGCACTAATAATTTATCACAGTTGAAGAAACAGTAAACTAATGATCTCGTCACCAGCCTATCAGCTTTGCACTTTAAGCAGGAGGGCAAATGAAATCATGCTAGTAAATACCTTGATTATAGTGAAAGCTCAAGGCAGTAAAATAATTTCTAAAGTCAGAGGTATTTCTCTCATGAAATAGTCATACCATTTTTTTTTTGCATTATGTGACATTCTGTTTAATGTTGTTAAAATATTATGGCAAAAAGCAGATATTAAAAAAATGCAGATGGATAATTTGACCACACCTTTCTATTTATGAATAAAATTCAGTTACAAAATTTCCTCATATATTGTTTGTAGTGAGTTATGGAATTATTTTCTATTGCAGTATGAATATTGGATTGTACAACATAAAAATAAAAAAAAAATGCTTTAATAACATGCAATTAATAAATTTAAGCCTAGTCCTTCAAAAATACTGAAAGTGAGGATGACTCTTGCTCAAAAAATCTTCAGTACATTGTTTGGATTTTTATTTTTAATTTTCTCACTTTGAGTATTTGTCAGGAAATGTGATCAAAATTGTCCAAAATGGAACAAGACCTCTTGTTGCATTTCTTGCTAATAAAGACTGAGTGATATTAAGAAATATTCTTTAATTTGAAGGTCCAGGATGAAGTCTAAAAAAAATTTTGAGTAAGTTAGGAGTGAGTCAAAACCTGGGGTGCTTATTTATGGTTTCTACTAATGGATGTGCATCCATCATACACATCCAGTTGTGAAACCCTGTGAACTGCAGAACACATTGCTGTAACTTGGGTTGTTCAAATAGCCATAATGGACATTACTAATCTTCTAATCTGCCTTTCAAGGGCTTCTGATAAGCTCACAAGAACCTGAAACACGGAGAATTGTCTGCAGTTCAGGTTATTACTGCAAATTTCTGCTGAATCTTTTTGAAGCAAAGCCCTTAAAAATACTGAAAATGGAAAGGAAAATTTTTCCTCCATTTGGGAGCAAACCCTGAGGCTGGTTAAGCATACATCTTTTTTTAGAGTTGTGTGTTCTCTGGAAACACTTGTAGGAAATTTTAGTAACAATTTAGCTGAATATAAAAAAATAAAAGTAAAGAAACATTACAAAACTTGACATTTTATTATTCTGAAAATTTTACTTTGTTCTTGAAGTTAGGGAAAACTGTATGAGCTGTAGAATTTGACTGGATGCATGCTATATAGAGTAATTTTTGCTATTTTATCTGGCCGTATCATTTATTGTAAAGAGAAGACTACTTTCCACTGTAACTCAGTTGATTTCTATTAATTTGTAGCTTAACATAAACTTCCATTTAAACTATAAGAAAAGAATTGGATTTCTTTGTACATCATTTCTTTCGCTACAAATGAGCATAATAAATTTCCTTATTTTATCTTACTTTTCCTTTCAAATTAGAAAATATTTTGAACAGAAGAGCTTATCCACTTTATGAAGAGAGACATATTTTTTACTTTGAGCCTCTATTTTCAACAAGAACAGTAATAATTGTCATTCATCCAAGCTCTATTATCTTGATTGGGAGTCAAACAAGGAAAAAAAATTATCAGTTTGGCTTTCTCCATAAGGATTTCTCCCCAAGGTTTTTTTTGTCTAAAAAAAGGTTTAAAATTTTTTTCCAAGATTTTTCCTCAGAGATTTTTCACCCTTATGAAAAGTAATCTCTTGGGCATCTCCTGCCTCTATTTCCTCATGTTTTATTTAAGGACACAGTGGCTTCAGTATCCAGAGTCCCTTATGACTGCAGAGGGAAGAGATTGTTCAGCTTTTAAAATAAGATTACTTGGGCAAAAAATCATTCAGCCTGAAGTTTTCCACAGCAATTCTTGCTTACTATAAACCCCTTTATGTGAACTCTTTTTTATTTTTGATATATTTTTTAATGATTTAGTACTTTTTCACCAGGCCGCTGTGCTTCAGGGGAGGAGGCATCTTGCAGGGGAAGGTGGGCATTTAAGGGCCTGGCACTGCAGGTCCCCCACTCTGTGAAGAAGTGTTTGGCACCGGGAAGGGTGTGAGGGTGTGAAGGATGAGCCTCCCGGAGAGCAGGAAAGCGTCCCAGTCCTCAGGGCATGGGAGGTGGGATGGAGCCTCTTTCTGCAAAGGTGGGGGTGATGGGTCTGGTTACAGGCAGGGGGCTCTTTCCAGTGCCTGGAGTCTCCAGAGCCAAGGAAACCATGGCAGCTTTTGCTGATTTTCATATTGTATTTCTAATGCTTGCTTGTGTGTTTAATATTCACCTCTGATGCTTACTCATACAAGCACTTGTAATAACTGCTGCATGTAATGGAAAGGGGTGATAAATACAAGGGCCAAGGTTTTTCACTTCCACATAGCACACAATGTTGTGCCGTGCTTTGCTTGGTGTACTACATTTTTCTTACTTGTAAGCTGTTTTTCTGGCCTGCTGACTGTTCGTGCCTGCATCAATCTGAAGTAATTCCTGAAGTGAGGTTCTGCGAGTGACTGTACATTTACAAAGGATGAAATATATTTAAACTTCAGTACAGCATTTCTTTTCCTATCACAGTCAGTAAAGTCCTCTAGGAGAAATAGAAAAAAAGAAAAGAAATCACAATTTTTATGTGGCACTTTATTTCTTTTCTATATATGCTGTGGCTATTCATAGTTCTGTTCTGTCAGTGAGGCTATGGAATAACGACAGTGATATACTTCTAAGGAAGTATTTTACTTCTTTTTTATTATTATTGTTATTTTTCTTTCCTCCTTGCTAGTTGTGCTAAAGTAAGCCATGCTTCAGCTTCTCTTGCAGATGCTCTTTCTGCTGCCACAATATGGGTGTACTCCTGGTCTGTTGATGACAGAGTTTGCAGGGGCTTCCTGCTGCTTAGCCAGTGGAAGAGATCTGTTAGCATAGCTGCTTCTCAGAGAAATGCTGAGGATGATTTACGGCCCATGAAATATACTCTGAACAGTCATGTAATGCAAGAGGATTGTGGTTTCTGACAGATCTGATACTATAGCATTGAGGTAATGGGAAATTTTGTTATTGATTGAAGAGAGAAAGACTTTTTTATGTGAAACAGAGAAGTCATTATATAATTATTCTCAAAATTTCACATTTATCACCTTTAGTATATTTGTGTCACTGTAAAGCAGTGTTCTCATTGCCGTTCTTACTTTAGTTCTTAAATGACACTTTTCTTAGGAAAAGTAATCTTTTAAAAACATTTATTTGGGTCTAACTCACAATATACAGAAATTACACTCCAAAGAAGTCTGAGTATATGTATTAAATTTATCAGTAAGAGTAACTAATGTAGTACCTATTAAAATAGACTGCAATTTATAGCTGTATTGGCATTGTTTATACATCAAACAAAATTTATCCTGATACCAGTACATGGATTAACAGAGATCCACTGAAGGCTAGGGAGTTGACTATATTTACATAATGTAGGGATCTACTTCTGTGAATATCTGCCTTACAATATAATTCTTTTTATTAAAAAGCCACAAACTAAACCCCACCTTTTCAAAATAACAGGTTTTGGAAACTATATATCTAAATGAGACACTTGGAGAAATAAGAGGTGGAGCATTTTCATTTCAGTTATTGTTTCTAGTGAATTAAATTAACTTGTTATTGTGGTATGTCTTTTAGCCTGAGGCACTCTTTTTTTTTTTTTTTTTTCTCTCAAGCCAGACCAATAGTATAACCATTAAAGGATCATTTATATAGCTAAAATTTAAGTCACAGAGGGTCATGCAAAAATTAAATTAGTGTCACTGTTATCAAATCCTTGCAACAGAAACTTTACTCCAGTGCAGTTAAAGACATTAATTAGGGAGCTAGATGTAGACAACTGTTTCCAAGGGAGAGATGCATCTAATAGTGTGGTTTTCTCTCTCTGCATTATATGGTGCTAGAATTTCAGATACCGTTGCCTGCTTATTAGTTTGGAAGCTGATGATGAGACCTTAAGACTATTTTTAGTTGTGTTCTATTGTGAGGTTGTATAAAGTACAGAAAGAAGAATGGCTTAGTGTACTTGTATAAAAACTGGAAACAAAGAGAGGCTAAAAAAACAAGCTTCCCTGCAGATGTGAGCCATTCACATTTCTTGCTACTTTGTAAAAGGTCTTTTACCCGTTTCCGGGAAAAAGGATTGAAGATTTTTCCTGGGCGATTTACGGGGGCATGTTCTCCTAAAGGATAACATAACAGAGCATATGTTAGCAAGCAGTGGAACTAAAGGGAAATAATTAAAGGAACTAGATTTTAGGACAAAGAACTGGATAGTCTTCCTTGTCCTTAATATAAAGGTCACTGTCAATATGGAGAGAAAAGACCTTGGCAAAGCAGGAAGATATTCTTGCAGAAAGTAACATTTTATTATCACTTTGTTTTGTGATATTAGTCATCTGATTATGCATCCTTTGGTGTGCAATAGACTGAAAGGTGAAGGAGAGGTGATCTGTGGACAGTTCTAACTCAGTTTGGGAGTTAGCATGTGTTTCCCCCACCACTTGCTTCTGAGCGCTGCCAAATTCCTATGATGTTTCCTGTCTTCAGATCCATGAAATTAAGATGGCTGGGTTTGTGCATAAACCCAGGGACATTTGTTTGTTGACTATTAAATATTTGGTTTCTATAGAATAAGTAAAAAACAGAAGTCAAAGAGGGGAAATAGGCAATCAAAATTCAAATCATAATTCCCACTACCTCACTATTACATGCAGTGCTGGAATGTCCTGGTTCCCAGTTGCAAGAGATGAAATTTAATGGAAGGAATTAATAGAACAGTGTGTTAAAGCTGACTCTTCAGGTCAAAAAGTAGAAAAAGATTTGAGGCACACATAGGTCATTCTTTTATTTCAGCCATATTACTGAAGATGGAATTCATATTTATTTGAATGAAGATATTTGTGGCTAGTAATTTAATAGTCAGTAGAGAGAAAGAAACCTCTTCAGATGGCATGGCTCACTGCATTTATGATGCAGTTTGATGAAAAAGTGTGAATATAACAGCCTTGATTTCAGTAGAAAAAAAAAAACAAGCTTTAAAATGTAGTGAAAAGGGTGGGTGTGTATGTGTGGGAGACACAGGTTAACAGAGCTTCCCTTCACTCAGGAATTTACACAGAAATAAACTCAGAAAAAGAACAATGAAAACATAAAGGAAGAAATGTTCCTAGTATAATGATATTTTTTTATTAAAGGAGCAAAATGAAAGGCTAAGAGTAATGCCAGTTTTCAGAGAAAGGGATTAGATTCAGGGTCTAGAATATTTTAAATGTCACCTAATTCTATTGAAGAAGAAAAAATATCTTCCATCTGTTCATTGTTTAATTTACTGCTTCTTTCAAACATCAAGGCTATTGCTCTCTTTTTGCAATATCTATGTAAAATATATACAGTCCTGGTTGAAAAGCTGTAAAAATCTGAAAACATAATATGAAACATTCCTCAGTCTACTGTATCAGCAAGACGAAATATAGCTGCACACATATAGCTGGTAATCTTTTGAAGCCAGGTTAGTTCTTAGGCACTAGAGGGATGAGTAAGTGTTGTTGAAAACAAGTAAGGGCTTCTCCAGCGTATCCAGAATGACTACACCATACACATTCAGTAAAGTTCAAGGAAGATAAGCTGTGTCAAGCATTTAATGCTGGAAAGAACGTGTTTCATTCACGTGACTGGGAGTGAGGCACCACTCTGTTATTGTGTAGAAATGAGAAAACTAATAATTTATGCTAATTTGTTTACAATGGTGGGGAATGAACTCAGCTGAGAGAAAAACAAGACCATGGCAACAGAGCTGTTGTAACAGTACTTAGAAAAAAAGATATGAAGGAACTGCAGTAGCTGAAGTTTAATGCTGAGTTAAGGTTCAGGGTTCTAGGACTTTCCTTCTGCCTCTGTCATTTCCCTGAAAATTTTCAGCGGCAAACTAAAAAAAAACCAATATATTTTTTCTGTAAAAGAATTTTATCTGTAATTACAACATGTAAAAAGTTGATTTTAAAATTTTATTGTTTGAAAAGAAGGTAGAATCATAATAAAAAAAGAATAAATAAATGAAAACCAGTATGTGAGTATCATATGTATTTCCCCTCACCTCAAAAAATGGAGTATAAATCAAGTTAGATCCAATAAGAATTTATGCTAAATTGAGTGTTTTATTTTAAATCTTCTCTAAATTTAATTTGGTAGTTCTTGATAAGCCAAGCAACTCCTACTTGAATCAGATGATAAGGGGTTAAATAACATTGGCAAACCCCAGAGTTAGTCCAGGTATGCCAGCCCAGGTGTCCTATCTGGACTTTAATCAAGCCTGTCGGATCTCCCTACGACTTCTGTCCACAGCCCTAACACAATGGCACACATATTTCAATGATTTTGTTCTGTAACCAGCTCATTCGGGTCTAGTCTTCAAACTCCCATACAGTTATGTCACAACTTATTCTCAAAAGAATCCCAAGGCTGCCAAAATCACTGAAATTTTCTTTCTTCCCCTGTGTTTTCTTCCAATAGACAAGGAAAATCTTCAGAGCAGAAGCATTATCTATAACTTAATCATTTTTTTTACTGTTCTTTCCGGAGTCATATTTGAATCACATTTTCAATCCAGCTTCACATTTCCTCTTACCTAATATTTCCTTCCTGTCCTATGATTGTGCTTTACCAAGCAGTTACTGTGAATATAAAACCTAAGTACAGGCAGCTTTGCAGGACTTTGCTTCAGCATTAAATCACTAGCTATCCTCAACAATGATTCCAACCCTAAATATACCAATAACTGTTGGTTCCAGAAAAAACTTAATGAAGTAAAAACTGAACCAAGCCAATGGTAGAACAAAACTCTGATCTAGATGTAGGATTATGATTCCATTAGAAAAGGGGCAGAGTTATGGCTTGAATGTGGTTTCATAAACCAGTGGTCTTGGGGTATTAAAAATGGGAAAAAAATATAATGTTGTTTCTTGATTATTTACCTTGTCATTTCCTTAACTGGTTATGCTATATTTTTATAGCTGATCTTTATTCTTTTTCTTAAAATTTACATATTTCCTTTCCCTACAGAATAACTGTTATTTTATGCTGTGGGAACTCAGAGTCTATAAAGGCCAGATTCTATGTCAATTTTGAGAGGGAGAAAGATCAAGAATAATTCCTCCTGGTTATTTTATCATTAGTTCCATTCTGTTGTAAATATTTCACCCTCATATTTATGCAGGTTTTTTCAGTCTTTACCTTTATCTTATTTAGGTATCAGAAAACTCTGCCAACAGTTTGAGAATTTACATACTGCAAGACTACTTTGCATCAAATGTCATGCAGAATCCTGAATTAATGCTGCTGGCATACTTCAAAACTAACTAGAAACATTTTCCTTATGAGAAAACTGTCCTGTAGTGTTGTTATATGTTCCATTCCCTGACACATTGTATAAAAATAAAACAGAGTAAGAAACAAGCAATTCCCCCCCAAACCCCCTCAAAAAACAAACCAAACAAATCAAAACAAATGACCCATACCCCTCCCCCCAAAAAAAAATCCCCAAAAATGCAAAAAAGAGAAAAAAGCCACCAAGCCCCAACAATAAAAAAATAAGCCTCCTGGCAAATTTTTTTTTTCCTTCATATTTAAATTTATTTAAAAGAGACATATTTAAAAGAGACTTCCACACCAAACTGAAAATTCTATGTCCCTTCTTTCTGTCAGGCAATTCAAAGGCCTAGAAAGAGTCCATGTTATGTGAACTTCAATTTTTGATGTGATGAGAAAAGTAAATGGGGTGAATGGGATATGACTAGTGAATGGCCATGGAGCTAAGCATTTATTTTACATTGTTTATACGTGTTTTATTGCAGGAGGGAAGTGGGACAAAAGCCTGGTTTTGTCATTTTACAAATGTTCCCATAATTTTGATATTTGGGTGTTTATTTGGAGTAATGTAATCGATTAAGAAAAAGAGAAACTAAAGTTCTGCTTTAATGTCATTGTATATTTGTGTATTTCAACAAATGGCAGGAGATATTTCAAAAGTCTGTGTGAATTTCAGACTTCTTGTATTCTAATGAAAATTCTTATCCAAAATGCAAAATAATAAAGTCTTACAGAATTGTTTGAGAAATGTGTATGTACTGAGTGTGTGCTCAAGTGACTGGTCCTTGCTGGGAGTGGGGAGGAAGGGGAAGAAAGACTTTGGATCTGCACAGAAATTTAAAATAGTTTAATATAACCAATGGGAGCCAGAGTTTATAAACAAGAAATCCTACAATCAATGGCTATTTCATTCCACCATGTTCATTGGTGTTCTACAAATTTTTTTTTTACCCATGAATATGTTTGAATACCTCTGGATTCTCATACCAATACTGGGCTTTACAAACAAAGGTATTGATACACTGGTCAGCATTAAAGGGAGGGCAGAGGCAGGTCATTTTATTATGTGGATCTACTATAGGCTGTCTAAGGCCCCTTACAGACAGAGAGGCACAGCCTTACGTTTTCAAGCCCTGGCCCTCATGAGAGACTCCAACCACACCAACATCTTTTGAAGGGACCACACAGCAGGACACAGACAATCCAGGAGATTCCTAAAATGGATTGAAAACAACATTCTTCTCAACGTGACAGAGGATCCAACAAGGGAAGGCTATGCTGGACCTTGTTCTCAGCAACAAGGAGTGGCTAGTGGGGAATATGGACACAAAGCCTGGGCTGCTACAATTAAGCAGTGAAGTTTGAGATCTGTGAGGCAACAAAGAGAAAAAAAGTCCATTATCCTGGACTACAGGAGTGCAGACTTCAATGATCTCTTGATAGATTGCCTTGGGATGGTGCCGTGGAAGGAAGAGGGGCCCAAGAGAGATGGGTGATAGTCAAGGATTCTCTCCTCCAAACTGAACAGCAATGCATCCCTACAAACAGAAAATCGGGAAAAAGAGCTCTTGGACAAAGTTAGATGCACACAGGTACCTTGAAGAAGGTGGAAGAGGTGAAAGGAGGAGGAATACACAGAAATTGTCTGAAAAGTCAGGGAGCAGTTTAGGAAAGTTAAAACAGTGGCAGAAGTAAATCTGAGCACAGACATCAAGGGTAACATAGAAAGATTCTTTATTTAAATCAGTGAGAAAGAATAGAGAAAACGTGGATCGTGGGTAGAGGAATCATGATTAGTCAGGACAGGGAGGAGGCTTTTTTTGCCTCAAAGTTCAAACCATTCTATGATTGTATAAATGATAATATTATTCATGGCTAAGATAGTAAAGAAATATAAATATTGTCATATATTTTATGTGCTCAGTAATACATGGGTGACAACTACTAACAGATTATTTAACTAAATTTTACTTTTTTACATGTCAAGAAGAAACCTGTAGGATGTGTAGACATTTTTATTAAATAGCTTTGAATAAACTATAAATTAATTTTGAAAAGTAATTTGATTAACCATGTTAAAAACAAAATTCTACACTAAAGCTTTTCCTCACCTTATGTTTATAAACATTTGTAGATATTGAAAATGGTGTCAAGAAAAGGTTACAGCTACAAAAATTGATACCCTTTGAGTCTGATCACTTTCATAATTTTTTTGTGTGTGCATGTTTAGTTTCTATTTACTCTTAGAAACTTGTAAATCCCTGGTGATGGGTGTTTGCCCAGCATTTACTGCAACAATTATAATCTCTCTATTCTGTTCAGTACCCTAACCTTTTATTTTTTTTTTAATTAATTTCTTTGAACTTTTTAATTAGTACTAACCCTCCATGGTTTATATTTACTGTTGCTCTCCTTCATGGTCATGTACAGTCTCCTAAGTCCAGGAAGCAATTTTCTGTATGAATGAAGTATTTCTGAAATGTCTGCAGAGAAGTTTTGTTGTTGTTGTTTTTTTTTTTCTGCACAGTATCTGGTACCTAAAGAAAAGGTATGAATCAAAGCTGACTGCTTTTCTACAATGGCACTGCCATTCTTGTGGGGCTGTGTACTGAAGGGTAAAAGTTTGGATCTCAGATCTGTGAAGCATTATGTCCCAGCCCTAGGCAGTTACCCACTGAATATGTCTCAGAATTAGGGTCAAAGGTGTCTCAAAGAAATAGCCTGATGAGTTGACCCTAGGGAACAGGACAGATTCTGAAAAAGTCTGTCAAGTACAAAGTGTTCTTAAAGGAAACATTTGAGCTCAAAGAATAGTCCTTTGTTTCCCTCGGAAGTTTGTAAGGGGTCCTAACAGATCCTGGCTGTTGGGACCAAGAACAAAAGAGCAGTGTTTCAGATGTGAGGTTTGTTTTGTTTATTTTGTTAGTTTGCATGTTTTGGTGGTTGTTTTTGGTTTTTTATCCACCAGTAATTTATCCAGTAATTAAGCACAGAGATAATGGTTTTAAGTAGCTGAAAGGAAGGTCAGTGGGGTGGACTGTCTGTGACACTATTTGTGTAATGGGGACATGTACCTAAGACTTAGCTCCCTGTGCTCTAAAAACACTATTTAAAAGTGGAAATGTCACTAGGAGAGACTTCCTTACTCCAATTTTCTTCTTTGGGTTGAAACTTAGGAGCAGGCAATAGAGGAGGAGTGAGCCTGTGCTCGCAGTGAGCCTGTGCAGGGGGTGGTGTTACTCGGAGGGTAAGAGAGCGTGCACACTGCAGGCACACCTGGATGTGGCCAGGTCAGGCTGAAGTCTGCTCAGCAATCTGCAAAAGGTGAACTGCAGCACCAACTCTATCACCAAGAGAGCTAGTACAGTTTAAGCATGCTTTCTGCAGGAACAACAAAGTTTCTTAACTTTATACAGATGCCCTGCATACTTTTATTCTGCTGTGGTTAAGTCTGTGGGAAAATGTGAGAGCTGAAAGCAGATATGCTTCATAACTGCTATAGAAAAGAATGAACTACTTGCCTCTTTCAACTGTCTCCCTTTCAACTAGCTATTTTTGCTTGTGTTACTTTGTGTTCCCTCCCTTCATCTCTACTTAAAGAAATAAAAGACTCTACTTTCTCTTGACTTATTTATTTACTATTTATTTGTCAAACTGGACTTATTTTTTCACTGAAAGATTGGCATAGCAGGCACAAAATACTGAGAAGTTCATCAGCAATAACTCTGCAAGCCATACAAGTCTTTTATTTTATTTGAGGTCTTACCACGGGACTAAGTCTAAGGTTAACAAATTAGTAGTTTTTAATATTCTCACCACTGCCTGTGTATGCAAAATATGATATCTTATCACCCTCAGGAGAGAGCTCTGATTTTGTAAATTCTTTAATGCTGTGCTAGCTTTGATGTAGAAGGGTAAATCAAACTGACATTTTCAGGAGAAATTTATTACCATTTGTAAACCAAGTATTTTATTAGTGTTAAAATTTATTTTTTAATTTATTCTTTCCTCTTATTGGACTCAATTGGTCATTCCTCAGCAAAGATGAACATTTCTAAACAGAAGCACTGAAAGTCTCCTGTGGTGGCTCTGGGTGCACCCTGGGTACAATAATTTCAAAGATACTCAAAGCCCACAATATTGTAAAAGCAAGTACAAAGAAACCAGTATGAAGAGATGGAAAAATAAAGTTGAAAAAAATCTGTGAGTTGACATGTTTTCTCTTCATCATTAACAGTACTGTTCTGTCTGTCAGCTGGAGAAATCTCAAAGCCCTGGCAGTAGCACTAATTTAATCTGGTGGTAATTTATGTGCCACTCAAGAAGGGTTTTTTTTTTTTTAACATGAAGAAATTACTCTGATTATATAATTGAATGGCAGGATTCATTACTGGGAAATGCCACCTGTGGAGAAAGATTTGCTCTTAATCCATTTCTACTATGGAGTAGCAGATTACTGCAGCATAAGTCACTCAAGAAGCCATCATGAAAATTATATATGGAATAGACCCAATAAACTATGTAATCCAATGCCATCAGAGTATGATTGTTCTTTATAATGTATTTTGTATTGCCAGTGCAATATGAAATGGCTCAGATGATGAGTATTTACCTGCTTTTATAGGGAAATAAATGAAATGACAATATGCTAATGGCAGATCTTGACTGTGGCTGCTAGAAAAGTATTATTAACACTAGGATTAGCTAGTGTATTTCCAGTGTAGTGAAGTTTAAGAAGATAAGTTTCAAATATTCTGTATAGTGCATTCTGAACCAAAAGAACAAGGAAATGCTCACTGCTGACTCTTTCTACAGTAAATGCACTATTTGAAGGGTCTGATCTGTATGCAAAAAAACCCATCTGCTTCTACCTAAAATGATAATGCACTTTGACTAGAGAAAACAGATACTTTAATTCTTCACATCCCTCTCTTTGTTACTGAAGTCACCCAGAATTCAGGTTTATAGTCATCTCTAGGTGAAATTGAGATTGTTTTTCACCCTGAAGTGAGGTAAAAGTAGAATAACATGAACAATGATTTCTTCTGTTTAGATTTACACTTTTATTTATCCTGCTAGGTTGAGCAAAATAATCTTCATTACTGTTTAGCACCTTTACTAAAAATAGTATTGAAAAACAATTATTTGATTGACATTTATGAATACCTTTTGTTAGGGTAAAAAAAAAGATGTAGAAATGTTGTTTTGACAGTTTTTAAATAAAGCATTTCAACCTTTTTTTTTACACAGGTGTACTTTTCATTTCAATATGACTGAAATTAAAAGGAAAGCTAGAAAAAAATCACTAACTAACCTGACATTAAAAAAAAATGCAGTACCTTTTTGTTGAGCAAAATGCTTAATTCCATTTCAACTTTTTCCCCATTTAAAAGAATAGAAAACCCAAATCACTTGTTTGTTAAGTTTTATTTCACTTTGTATAAATCCTCAGCTATTTCAGTTCAATTCAAAATGAGTTGATTTTTAGGTCTCTAGTAATTTTAACCAGACTGTAAAACCCATTGAGAGGTCAAGGGTATAAGTAATTTTATTTTAGCCTTTAACATATTTAATAAAATTATTGTCTCAAATAATGTTACTTGTCTCACTATGAACTGAGGAAAAATGTGACCTATTGTTCTACTGTAGAGCTTTTGTCTGTCTCATAACCCTAAGGTTATACTCTTTCAAACCCTGCTATTAGATTAATACCAACTGCGCATTTTACAGGTTGCAAAATGGAGTCAGAAGAAAGCAGTAAGCCAGGAGAGATCAATTTATATCTTATATTTGCATTGTGTGCATATTTGCCTTAATTTCTGCAGTTTCTCATTGCACATGTGAAAAGAAAGGGTATGAATCTAAAGTTACAAACAAGCATAGAGCAAAGATAATAATAGAGGTCAGGTCTCATAAGCCTTGTTGTTTTTAAATACTAGGTCAAACTGGAAAATGTCACAATGGACAGCTTGATGATATGAGTCATGAATAAAAGGTCAGAGTCACTTTTTATAATTATCTATTGGGAAACTTAAGTGTATTTTGAATAAATTTGTTACTATTATGAGGTATACAGCCTCAAAACTTGAGAAAAACTAAGTCATGGAAGAGCAATAGTAATGAGATCCAATACTGAAAAAAGCCTGGCACTTCAAAGACAATTAGCTTTTCTATCCTTTTTGACCTAGAGGCAACAAACAATGCAGCTGTGACTCTTAGAATGGTTATAGTAACACTCATTTTGAAAACTCACTTTATTTTTTGCCAATGTTCATAAAATTTTAAAAGTGAAGGAGAGGGAAGGAATATAATTCATCTGCATAATTCTACTAAAGTGCTTCATAATTTTGTTCTATTGTTTTCTTTTAAAATGAAGGGCTTTGAAGCAAATTTGAAGCTATGAAGTCCAAACACTATCTCCAGTCTCCCCGTGATTTGTTTACTACTAGAAAAAGACTATTCTTATTTTTTGTTATATGTGTTAAAAACATATATTGCTACTTATGACTGCTTGTAATGATTTCATGCAGATATCTTCAGCTATCAAGAATAATTGGTGCAATCTAAACTGTCAGCCTAGTGGAAAAATTTATGACCAGGTGTTTCAAATGTAAAATAATGGGCCAAAAATCAACTTCTCTGCCAAATGAACTCCCCTCCCTGACATTACCTGAGAACCTTTTAATCATCCACAAAGAAAGTTATTGAGCTGTCTCCAAGACATTGCTAATTAGTCTAGAAAAATGCTAAAGTATCACACATCTCAGATGGGTTGTTAGAACCAAGGTCATTGGCACTCCCCCAAATAAAACAGGCTCTTGGAGCACTCCTGGTTCTTCGAATGTGTAGCTCAGCAGTGGGGAGCACAGGTACCTGCATGAGGTGCCCTCAGAAACAGTATGGTTACTAGTGAGATGCTGGAGCTCTGGCAATATGCATTAAAAGGGATTATTGAAGCTTTAGGAGTCTTCACAGTACAAAAATCGTGCCTTGAAAAGAATGATGTTTCTTTGGAGCATACACAAATGCACTCAAAGTACAGAGGGGATGTCTGTGTGTATATGAAAATAAAATATCATTAGTCCAAAGAGGGTTTGTCTGGTAAATTTTTACAGTGTTATTTTGATAATATCACCTTCCCATAGTAATTCTCATTATGTAAGATCATCACTTAAAATCTATAAATGCATTTTAATGCTTCAGACACTTCCTAGACTTGAAGAACTTTGGTCTGATTATTAAACAGATGTGACATCAGATCCAGATGCTGGAATTTAGGCTTGGCTCCCTGTTTCCTGCTTGAAGGGGCAATGGGAATAAAATTCTGAGACAGAAAGAACAGGAAGGAAGTTTATCATAAATTGAAAAGACTGGCAAACTTCTGAGAGAATTTGTTCCCTTGCATTTATGAATTTAAGCTAATGGCAGCTATCAGTTTTAATGACAGTTTGATTAACTATCACTGGATCTTGTTTTATTTTTTATTTAGGGTTTCACATTATGCATGTTCTGGTAAAAATAAATGAAGAAATTATCATATTCTTTGTGGAATATTGACTTCCGGTTTTTTTAAAAATCATGTTGCTGAAACAGCACATGCTGAAGTCTAAACTAGAAATTACTCATCCAAGTTGTTGTGTTTCACCTTTGAGCATAGTAATGGAGTAGTTAGAATTATGTGAGAGCAGTTAAATAGAATCCAGGCCTGGAAAGGACAGTTACCTTGTAGAGAGGATCTGAACACAGAGTAAGCCTTTTAGTGATTTTGGAGGAGCTACTTGCCTGCTGAGATTAAAGATAAAGCAGAACAAGAGTGTTCAACGACTGTAATGGAAAGTTTGCCGATTTGATCTAGTTCCAAATCACTATCTACCACTCACCCTGAATACTGCCTCTCCCAGCAAAGTCAACAACAGCGTCTCTTCCAAATATGACATCATTTTCTCTATTCAGAAATCCTATTTTTAGTTATTTATTTGATGTCAACGCAGATAACAGGAATTGTCTTTGCCCAGTAGATATCTTTGCAAAAAAACCCCTCAAACTCACAATAAAGCAAAACATCAAAAAAAAAAAAAAAAGAATGATTAGTTAAATATATCTCCAAATGTTGCTCCACCCCATCGTCATCCTGCACGTGTTTATTCTTTCCCCATTGTTTCTTAAGTATCAGTTTTCTAACTCCTTAGAGAAGGTTTCCTTGAGAAGTAAAAAATACCCTTTGAGGAAAGTATAATATTTTTGTTTATATTTAAAATTTATAAATATCTATGTACAACAATGTGTCTGTCAAAGTGAAAAAATCTATAAAATTGTATCAGATGACTATTTTTGTACTTTATATGTATTGCTCTACATCAGTACCTCAGTACATCAGTATTATATGTATATATACATATATATAAAAGAAACTAGAATGATTTTCTAATTGTTTTAATTCTGAAACAGATTCTTTGCTTCAGTATTGCATCCTGTATAAACTTCCCCACTTCTAATGTAATTAGCAGTTTAATCTGTTATTTGTCAAGTTCAGCTTGGAGGCTGGTGAAGTTCTTAAATATTTCTACTTCTTTGTATTAATCCTTAGCAAGTTTGAAGGCAATTTTTGAACTCTCTGGGAGTGCTCCCCAGATCAAAATGAAATACCTAGCTGTCACTTACCTAGGTTTACTGAGGGCTGCATGGTTTGTCTGGTAGCAGAGGCCAGATGTGAGCAGATGCTGGAAAGAAACTGTTGATGGTATTCCCAGAGCACACTTTGGGCAAAATCCCACAGACTGGCAGATTTGCAATTATTCAGAAAAGGTTCCCACCATTTTCCCCTTGTACATTTTCCCCCCTTTCCCTAGGCACATTGACCTTTTCACCCACCACTTTAAAACACCTCATGTTTCAGTTACTTAAACTGGGCATCAATGCATGCCTATCTCACTAAAATAATTCCTCCACATTGCAAGGCTCTCAGCTAGCATCTCTACTCTGCTGTCTGATTTTGACTGGAAATGATTTCAAGTGCTGATAGGAGGGGGAGGGGGGAAGGGGGGCAGGAGGTGGTTGGGGGGGTGTAAAAAAAAAAGGCAAAAAACCAAAACAACCCAAAACAAACAACCCTTTCCAAAAAACAAAACAAAACAGACAAACAAATCAAATAAAAAAACCCCTCTTTTGTCTGACTTTGGTCTGCATATTTTATATTGTATAACTTACCTAAGAAATACAGTTTGTCAGTTAGATGGTATAATATTAACTTCCCACTATAAACCTCATGAAACCTCACCCTGTTGCTGTAACACAGAGGTAAAACCATAATCAGTCATACAAAGTCTAGACATTTCCTTAATCAATGTTTTCATTAAGTAGTATGATTCCCTTAATCATAAAGGGAAGGCGTAACTTCTTTTTCTCCATTAGCATGGCAACAATTAGAGAGCCTTCTGTTCTCTGGATCTTACTTTTCCATTACAAGGCTTTATTCTTTGAAATCCTTATCTCAGAACATGAGCAGGGCATAATTGGAGATGGAGAGACAGAGAGCCTTCAATCAATGGTGGCAACAAAATAAAACACCTTCCAAAGTGCTCCAAAAGTACACAGGAAACATTCTTCAAGATCTTTGCTCTTCTCCTAGCTGATACAATGTAATAAGACAGGAACAGCAGGTCCTGTTAAACATACATTTTCAAAGACTTTTAATGGAAACATTTCATTCTATTCACATAGTGTTAAGTGAGAACTTTCATGAAAAAGTAATGGGAACTAAAGCTGTAGTCAGCTATAGGTCAGGGAGCAACCTCTGATGAATGAGTCTCTGTAGGCTTTCACGAGCACTAGAAGACTAAAGTTCATGTATGTATTGGGATCAGGCAACTTTTATAGACAGATAACTTGTTAAAGATGTAAAGGTGTACTGAATTGAAGCATAGTTTTAAGGATGAGTTCACTGGATGGTGATATGTTTTAAAAGTCTTGGACCTAAGCTGCAAATTGCATGTTTTCAGGTTTCACCCACTACTGAATATTCATCTACAATCTAAATATTTAGGAACTGATCTACTTTTGTTTGCAATTGAAGAAGAAAAATATCGCAGAGGTCAGGGGTGGATGTGAGTTAAAGAACAGTATGTGAAGCTCCTTATACAAAAAAAAAAAAAAAAAAAAATTAAAAATTTTATTGTTGCTTTTATGCTTCAATTTCTGTTTCTCAAAAGTTCTCTGTCTCAAAGTGATCCTGTTTCTTTGATCCCTGGAAATCATCCTATATGAGTCACCACTGTTTTCTGACTTTGCACTTGAACACATCTAAAGTGCAGCATTTAGACAGGCAGCAGGAATGTTTTAGCACAAACAAGACCCTACAGTCTGGGAGCCACGTGGAGTTGCCAAACCCATCCCCATGTTCTGACCTTGCAAGGATGTCAAGAACTTCAAATAGATGAGATGTTGCTGCAGCCTTTTCAGGAAGAACACTGGCTTCATATGTCCCCCAAGGGCAGGTATGAATTGTACCTCTGCAAAGCTCAGGTGACTGTTCTGCAATGTGTGGCTTCACAGAACTACACTGAAAGCAAGTCATATCCTGGCATGTGTTGTGTGTGGAATGTAAGAAGAGATGTGTACTTTAGTTTGCTGCTTGGCTTACATTCCTCAGACAGAATAAATATACAGATACTGTGGTTTGTGCAGCCTTCATGAGGGACAGAAAGGAACAGTCAAAAGTACTGTTCTTGCATCTACATTGAAATTACTATAATTTATTTATTTGCATATGTCAAAGAAGGGAGTTGATTTCTAAAGTGCTAACCTCATCTCAAAAATTAGCAGACTGTTTAGTCCCCCCTTTACTTGGCAAATTATATGTATGCACATGTAAAATGCTGATTTGCTGACTGTCTTACAATGACCACAAGGATATGGTGTCAGAGTCATATAAAAAGTAACAGATTTTAAGTTTTTGTAAAAGAGTCTGTGGCATTTTGAAGGATGAGGAAATCACAGGAAAGGACAGGCAGAGGATAATGGAAGATTGATAAAGATTTGTGTTTCAAAGAACAAAAGCACAATTTTAATATCGGATATACTTTTTTTCTATGTATGCTACATCATATTGTTGCTCTATAGTAAATATTAATGGATAATTCATTTTAGGATTTTCAACTTGAATGTAATTTGAAAGATTTCTTTTTGGCATTTTATAATTCCTGTCAGTTGAATTTGACTGCACAAATATCTACTGAAAACTGAAATTAAAAAAAGGGCAAAATTCTTAGGTGAATAGTTTATATGCTGAAATATTTGTAGCATAATCTTTTTACTGTCACCTCCTTCAGCTGAGTTTTATGCATCTCTAAAGCACCTCTAAAACTGTGGGAAGAATTTTGCTAAATTCATCTGAGATTGCATCAGGGTTTTAGTTCTTATCTGCAAGTCTGTAAGTAACTTTCTTCTTAATTTGGAACACTGAAGTCTTTAAAAAAATTAGTTAGGATGTGTGTATATGTTTTTAACAAAGCCTCTGCTACAAGTCTGCATACAGCAGCAAACTGATTTCCTGTCTCTCAGATCAGGCCCTCAAACTGTCAGTGTCACTAGTGAAATCACTGCTCAGCAGCTGCTGCCAGGAAGTTCTGAATACCAGCTTTAATTAAAAACTTTATAAATAAACAGTGTCAAGGTTATTCACTTAGTGAACAATTCTCTGATATCTGCATAAAAAATAGCACATCTGTTTATTTTTTTCAAATTGAAAGCTTAAGTAAAAGAACCTGCAATATCTAACAAAACAGACGCAATGCTAGTTGCTAGTTGCTAGTTGCTACCAAACCAATAAATTCCACCAAGACTCTTCCATTTACTATAATGACCAATACTTTGAGGAAGTACTTATGGAAGTTATTTCCAAGAGCACTATAAAATGCATAGCTGTCTATCAGTGATGATCTAAGATGAAAAGGCTCAGAGGATGAGGCCTAGCAACAGAAAGAATATATTAAAAGGACTAGAAAGTTCTGGGACTTGCATCACTGCATGTAGCTGATTCATTCACCAGGTACATTGCAGTCAATGGCTGTGCAAACATCATGTGGATCTCTGAGTCTCAGTGCAAGGCTACCTGAAGTGAGAGACCACCTGAGGAACCAAGAGCAATGGCAACTTTTGAAACTCTTCCCACTGTATATGGCATACATATGCCTTCAGATGGAGGCAAATAATAAAATGTAGTAAATAATCTGTAGTAAATCTTGCAGTAAAATAATCTGTAATTCTCACAGTCCCATTATTCCTTTTCTATTGTATGGAGTGAAAATTTTTGAAACTGCAGTTACTGTCTCAGACTTTGTCTCCAGGTTTGAATCTAAGACAGCACCTAATAACTATAAGGAAAAAACCACAAATTCACATATGGCACAGAAGAGCCAAACTGATTAAAAAATAGCCAATGTTACAACCTTTAGCATGTAAATTATACAAAGGTTAGCTCTATCACAAATAAGTAAGTGGAAACCTGGATGACTTGTAAGTCCATATATCTATCTCTATTTGTGTCTAATTCCTCATTTAAATTATAGCAGGGAACAGAAAAGCAAAATATAAAAATATTTGAAAATCTATTTTGGTTGGGTTTTTTTTTTTCTTTCTTTTTTTTTTTTCTTTCTTTTTTTTTCTCTTTATTTCTGTAATGGTGTGAGAAACTAGAGTATAAGAGAACAAAGTAACAGATTTGAAAATATTAGGTAATCAACAATTTTTTGCACGATACCATTCATTTCTGAATGCTCTGATTGGAGAATTAATGCCCATGTATTTGGCGACACAAAGAATAAATGTATTTGTCTGTATAAATAACCTTAGTAAGTCAGTGGAAGTACTATAAACCAAATGAAAAAGGAAACCATCAATAATTGGATCCCGGATTTCAAAATGGGTACTTTCTGGTTAGCATATATTTCTGGAAATTCAGTAGAGGAATGGGGCTTGGATATAAAAACCTATGAAGCTGATAGAACTGTTTGATTCCCACTGAAAGAGGCAGTCTCCTCTGTCTTCTGCTTTGCCCTCTGTTCCTTTCTAAACCTTAGATGAGCAGTCATTTTGGAATATATCTGATCTCTGCCAGGCCAATTCAACTCTCAGAAAATATTGAATTTTCATGTTTTTATGATTCTCTGCCAAATTATGGCAGTGTCTGCTAAGTGTCTGCTTAGTGAGAAGCCAGAGGAGCGCTTTAGCTGGTGACAATTGATGGCCAGGAGCTGGGGTGGGCTCTGCAGTTGAGAGACCCTTCTGATAGCAGTAGGACATTAGGTCAGCACATCAATCCTGTTTAAACACACTTGCAGGTGTAAATTTAGCCATACTGGTTCTTTCTGCATGGGCTATCTTTACTGAAACCCAATTTACTTTGATACATTTTTCTGTCTTTTTGTTTGTAGTCTGAGATTTTATTTATTATTTTCTGTCACTTGCACCGAGAGCTCTCAGGCTCTTTGAGCTTGTTCCAGATCTCCAGCATGCACCAATTCATTGCTTGTTATTGGAAAGAATTATATCAAACCTGAATAAGGAATTATATCAAGCCCGAATGTTGGCCAGTGTCAAGGAGTGCATAGTTTTTAATGGTTTTAAGAGGTGCAGTCTTTCCTGCTTTGCCATAAAGGCATTAATGAAGTATCAGAAATGTCTACTCTCCAGTAGGACTAAGGCCTCAGTAAAACACCAGCTGGAGATATATTGTTGCTTTGTAACTTCAGAACTGAGCCTGAGAGAGCTGTAAATCAGCAGTGTCAGCTCAGTAACAGCTGTAGGAGGTTGAGAGTCGAGAATTATGTTCTTCCCTAGGTCATATTCCTTCCGGGACTATGAATAAAAATGGCCTTTGGTGCCAGTTTAGGGTAGCAAATTAGTTCATCACCAAGTTGTTTTCACTCTCCAAGGGCTGATTCTGGGGCCCAGAGTCCAAAGCTGTATGTTTGCTCTGTCTGCTTCTAATGTATTCCAAACTCCATGCGTTTAGGGCGGGTACTTTGTGGAAGCTTTCCCTCGCCACAGAGACTAACAGGAGTGACTCTTCAATGGAGCAGTGAACAGAATCCTACTGTACCTCACACATCTGCTGCAGATACATTTGCCTGTCTTCATATCCCATCAGTCTACTTTGGTTAACACCTAATAAATCCTAAGGAAACCTTCCTTTGCACATTTTGTTTATAGTGTAATGCCCATATCTTTGATAGTAATCTTCAGGCAAACATCTGTATTCTCAGTGTCAGACAATGAATTGCTTTTCACACATTTGTGAACATTTTTCCTCTAGGTTAATATCGCATGAACACAGTTTCTTTTCTAGTTACCTGACAAGACTTTTTACTCAGCAGTGATCTTCATATGTATTTTTAACTTCTTTTAAGACTAAATTCTATTCACCTGTCAACAGATGTCATATTGATCTTTTAAATGCATTTCACTTAACTACAAATAATCTCATAACTGTTTTCAGGTGCTGGCTTTGAATAGTTTTCTTTCTCTCCTTTTTGTCAAAACATGAAAAAAGTATTCTGAATCTTTAACTTCAACTGTATTACTTTCCATATATTCCTCTGTCTGCTGAAAACATTATTGTCTCTTGGTATTTATCACCCTGAGAGCAGTGTTATACACAGATGTTCCATCTCTAACCACACACACAGATATATGCAAAATCTAAAAGAAGGAAACTAAGATATATCTTTGTAAAAGGGGTAGAAGTGTAAGTGATCTTGCAGCTAATTTGGATGAGTAAGATGTGACTCTGGAACTCAGTGACTAGCATCTAGAAAACTCAATACATTTTTTATACATAAATTGACTTCAATCTCTGCAAAGATCTTGCTATATAACCCCAGATAGATCATAAATCTATCATTTTTCTATGTCCAAACTTCCTTTGCCTTGACTGAAATACATGAAAAAAAAATCAGATAAAGACCTGTTTCACCAGTGTTTTCATTAGCAGATTTTGTTACTTCCATTCTTCATGCACCTTTTAGTCAGTAGACAATGAGATATTAGGCTGACAAAAGTTAGGCTGACCTCCCACTAATATGCAGATATACTACTGATTTTGAGGCAAGCAACTTTTATGAAACTGTGACAGAATTTTCAAAGCATTGACTACTTCAACTGAAAGATCACTAGGAGCTCTCTGCTTCTGACTATGAACTTCTGCTCTTGAGGGTGAAAACGAGTGTTATCACAGTAAATCAGACATTTGCTGAATCAGTAGGCTTTTTATGTTTATAAAGTTTGGCAGATTCTCCAGGAAATGCATTGATTTGTGACATTAAAGTGTCACACACTTCCCTCTTCCTCTTGTCCATTGTAAAATGTCAGCATGCTCATCATATGTGTGAAAGGAAACACAAGGATGAAAAAGCTGTAACGTGGGCTGGACATTCTTGGCACTAACTTCACCTGTGTACTTCACAAAAACACGCCTCAGAATCTCACATTATCAGTCTTCAGAGACATAATGGCATATCTTTTCCTCTCACAGCAGTTTTTATCATATTGCAATTAACATCAGTGGGAATTCTGCTGTAGACCCAAGGCAAGGTGCAGCCACAGTGCTCACAGAGCAGAGCCCATGCAGTGACTTCTCTCTGTGATAAGGCATGGAATGCCATCTCAGTGTGTGTTGTGTGGGCAGCAGGAGGCTGCATCTCTCTTCCCTTCTCCTCCTCCACACGCTTCTCCAAATTCAGTCTAACAATTGCAAAAGTCTCAGTATGAACACAGGTAAATTATTTGTAAGAACAGTGTGGCAGTGCTGTTCTGAGTGGAAACTGAAAGTTTTCACACAAAACACAAAGTGGAGAGAGAATAGATGAAGAAGGAAAAGACAGAAAATTCAAGGAAAAATGTGAACATTTTTTGGTTTGATTTTGGAGTTTCCATTTCTGAGTGTTTGTGAACATTTCCTGTTCTAACCTTTACCACTTCTGTCAAGAAATAATATAATACATACAAACTTAATTTTTATGAGAGTAATTTAAATTTAAATTTGACCTTTTTTCCATTTTGTAGCTGAAATAAGAAACAACTTTTTTTTCCATTTTCTTTTATATTCATTACACCAGGTATATGTGTAGCAAAAAATGATGGTACACACTCTTAAAAACATCACAGGAACTTCTAAAATTAATTTTAGCAGCTGGTGTGTTGTTAATATTATGGTCTAATTAGCATTCATAATATGAATGCCTCACAAATTAATTTGTGTTTCAATTCACACTTTATTTATAAGATTTGTATGAATTTGGAATTAATTTCGTGGCATGAACTATTGACTTCCTGTAGTCATTACTGAACAGTTCTGAAGGTCACAAATAATTTTGTAAAAAATAATAAAAAAAATCATCTTAAGCAATAGATCAAAAATAAATTGGAAGAGAAAAATGTGTTTATTCCCCTTACTCAGAATTGTGTCATGCCACTTACCCAGTTAGTGGATAAACTGGGTAGTGGTAACAGAGAAAACCAAATCTGTGTATATGAAGGTACTGTTTAAGGTTTTTAAAAGAGAGTGAAACGGGGAGAGCACAGATTATATAAAAAGTAATTTTGTAATAAAAAAGAGGGGATTCAGTAGAAGATAATCTCACCTATGCCTTATTCAAACAACTGTGACAGTTTTTACTGGTACCTGCTGATTCTTGACATAGCAGTGAATCTGAACCTGGCTGGCTGCTTTGTATTCTGGATGGAAACTTGAGACTTTCCATATTTTGATCAAGAGCTCAGATAGACTACTAGATGACCTTGTCTCCATGAGCTATGGAAACACCTATCTAGAATTTATATTATTGCCCTTCTTCAAGCAATTGAATTTTTTGGTGGATAGGTTATTATGCTTCAAAACAGAAAGATACCTGTAAGCCAATGTGGACATTAAACAGCTAAAACAAACAAACCCTAAAAGTTCACTACTGTGATTCCAATTTAATCTGTAATTACCTCATTACTTTGTCCATTACTTCCTAATGTTGAAGATACCAACTTTTTCCTTGCTATGTCTTCACTGAAAAGTTGTTAGAGACCACTAGTACAAATTTGATTCTGCTTTTCTTAAAATATACCTCAAATTCTGTAACAATGCTTTGTGTTACATCCAATCAGGTGAGCATGAAGTTAACATTTAGATGAAGATGTTACTTCATATTTCCAATTTACAGCAAAAGTGTATTTCTTAAGACTTCCACAGCTTTTCTAAAAGTTTCAGTTAATTTTTAAAGAGTAGACATATTCACTCACAGATTTGTTAGATAAAAATATTAACATTGCAATAAAGAAGTTTTAAAAGTACTCTTATATTGATTCCAAGTTACAATTTGAACATCCAGTATGGATATAACTAATTTAATTACATTTTGTAGGGTACTTTTTTCTACTCAGAATAACCCAGATGCTTCAACTCAGATATTAATCCCCATCATATTACTATCTACAGCTGGAGACAGAGAATGTCCATTTTCTGGGACAATATCCTTTACCTCTCCACTACTTGAATAGCATGTTATTTTAGAATATATGCATATGCTGATCTTCCCTGAAATTTCTGTATTACCACACTTCATTTTCCACAATCTTTTACTTGTTCTTAAAGTCAGTTAGCTGCAGTATTATTTGGTTTACTTCAACTAAAGATAGCATGTGGAACATATGGCAAAGAAGAAGATGCCATGTAAGGTCTTGGGCAGCTTCTGTTCAAAATTCAGCTCTGCTTTCCATTTAAGTCTTGCTTTTCTCCACTCTTTCTTATTCTGTGGAACCTTCTAAAACAACTTAGATGCTAAAATAGCAATAATGTTAAAAAAAATAAAACTGACAAGGTTGTATAAGGCCCAAGAAAGGGAGAAAAATTAGAAACAGATTAATGGCAGCAGGAGGAATGGGACTGTAATAGAAAGAGTGAAACACAACATTAGTCATGTTTTCCTGTTGGGTAATACTTGCCTATTTTGTGTATGAACAGATGCCCTTGCTCTTCACAGCAATGTTTCAAATATAAATCCCATCAGTTTGGATGGATTCTATCTGGACTTGCAAATCCAGATAGAAGATCATTCTTCTGTTTTCCTTGCTTTCCTTTGCTGTTTGCTTTCTGAAAGATGCATAGAGTCTCCCATGTGCAATCTTCCAGCTAAAATCGAAGACAGCCCAAAAGATGCAATAAAGCTTTGCTGAGCAATTCCTGTTCTCACAATTACAGTGCATTTTCATTAAATGGATCTCCTGAGACAACTTCTCCAGGTGCAAGATTGCTGTAGGTTTGTGGCTCTCAAAGGTGTTGAAATTCTATACCACTTTATTATCCTCTACGTCCCACTATTTCATACGGCTCTTCTGTCTCGCATATTCCAATCAAACCTGACCAAGCCAGAAGCTGCCACTTCAGCAAGAATGCCAGCCACACACAGAAAAATGTACAACTTGCAGTTCTGAGGCATTGAAATATTCTTATTATGAAAATTCCAATACAAAAATACTATAGTTTTAGGGAAAACTACTTTGCCTGCAGAAACAATGAGGTATCATACCTAGTATTTACAACAATTTAGGAAGTTCTACTGATCTCTGAAATGCCTTCCCCTCCCCCCAAAAAGCAAACAAACAAATAAAAATTCTGAAAATATGGAGATTGGAACAGACCATTAGCAATAAAATTTAAAGTTTTGCTTAATAAACACTTCTAGGATATGTGCAGAGTTTGACAATACCTGTTTAAGAGCAAGAACGTTAAGAAGGTGTAGACAACAATAATATGTGTGTTGTGTTTCAGAGGAGAAAAGAGGGTTTTTATCAGTGGACAGAAGAGTCATTCAAAACAAAGACTGAGTAAGAATAAATGCTCACAACTTCATAATATTATTGTTAGGCAATACAAGAGATATTAGACTCTAATGGCATCCCAGGATGCTCAGTACTGGATATACATTTCTTTCTACACTGTTGAAAAGGAGCTCAACTTCCTTTGTAACTGAATGATTCAGATTTTCATTCAGAACCTGTCTTAGGTATCTCCACCTTTGACATGTGATCAGGATTTTTTTTGTTTAGTTAGTCTTATAATCATGAGTCTTGGTTATCTTTTGGGTACATTAATGTTTCCATATTAGTGTTTTTGTGACAGCTTGCCAAATATTTGACTTTCTCATGTTGGCTTGATCTTGTGTCCTTTATAAAACTTTACATTCTCCCAAAGTGCACTGTGCAGTTTTTTACATGTTTTTTTTTTTTGTGGAAGTTCAGCTTCTTTATTAATGCACCATTGAACACCATACAAACAATATGTTTGTAACTTTTGTATATTTTCTGTTTATTTTATTTGCATTTTTTTTTGTCCCAAGAAAGAACATCAGAATTATTCTTTGGCAAATATAATATTAGTATGATTAACATTATTAATATGAATATTATATTTATTAATGTAAATATAAATTGTATGTACATAAAAGGTTTACATAAGGCTTTCAGTACATTTAAGTTGATTTTTAGACCTCTAAGCTTTTGCAGTGTTTCTTTAAAATAAGAACAAAAAGACATTGCAGGTGTCTATTCTCAGTATGAGATAGTAATGTAAAATTACCACTGGATTTTTTAGATAGAAGGTTTTAAATTAGATAACTACTTTTGAAATGTGTTTAATTAAATTATTTTCATGATTCTTCTTTGCATAAATCATTGTATTGATTTTTCAGACTTTTATACTCACTTATCAGTAACCAAAGCCATAAAAAGGAAAAAGGGATCTAACTAATTATTTTTCTTTCTTCATTGTTGGATTGACTTTACGTATTACATCTTGCACCTCAGTACAAATGTTTGGAGATTGTTCCATGCCTGACTTGAATTTACAAAATAGGGTTAGACTGTAACCAATAACTTTTCAGTTAGCAATATAAAGAACTTTCTAATTTCTTTTGTACTTTGGTCTGGATTGAACACCAAGCCATCACCAAATGCAAGATAAAATTAGATTGAGCTTCTCTTATGAAGAGGTTTATGGGTCTCAAAATGTGAAAAAATCTGTGATCCTAGAGGTAGCCAGATGCTCTGTATAAGTAGAGACAAGACAGACAATTTTTTTTGAATTATCAAACCATAAATATAATTTTTGAATAATAGAAAAAGAAAAATTAATCGAAAATGGAAGATATTATTAGAATGGCTACTGCAATCATGATTGCACTTAGGAGAAGTTTATGATCTTGGCTTAGTGCAGTGAAATACAGGTTAATCAAGGATGATTCTCTATGAATTATCCTGGGTTAAAGAGATGTATAGTATTCAATGGACAACACAAAAGCACATTATCTATTCATTAATATCTAGACAGGATATTAGAAGGTCTCTATCAATCAGAGTAACAGTCTGCTACTAGGTACAGTGCTAACAAACAACTCATCTGACTTTAATGCCTATAATATCATGGGTGAACACGATGATGTGGAGATGCCTGCCTGTGTTCTGTGTTAAAGAGGGCATTTTGGCCAATACTTCAATGAGCTGACCCATGTTTATGACAAATGCACAGTATATCCAACTTAACATGACTGCTGTCAGCAAATGCAGCAGCAAGTACAAAGGCATAGTATCAGCAATGAACTTTCTTTTGGACAATCTTAAATAGGTTCAAATCTTAAATTAAAAGAACACAACACCTTCTGACAGCCTGTAATATCATAAAGGCTGTAAGAGTTCCTTACAAACGCCCTAGTGAGAATAAGGCTTCCTAAAGGAACAAATAATACAGCAGGAAGAGAGACATTGGTTCTTATATTAGTTATCTGTTGCATGATACAAAAGAGAATACGGAGAGATAATTTGCAAAATTATCAAATTATTATTGTCAGAAATGCAATGAATTCTGCCCAATTCTAAAGATGTACAAGAGACACAGCTTTGAAAAGAGCAGCCTTGGAAAAAGAGGAAGAGTCTGTCTATGTAAGGACAGGGAAAATTAATTAAATGGTTTAAAAATGTGGATTTAAATTGCATTAGCTAAACCACATAAACAATTATGTAAATACCTTCCCTAAATATTAAAGGGACCTACATCTGGTTTAACATAATCTACTTCCAAAGCAAAGTAAGGTAAAATGAACTAAGACAATTTTAATTCTGAAATGAGGTGTTTGCACAGCCATATAATGAGGTAAATGCAATCTAGTTACTTAGGATTAATTTTGTCAATTACATTGATGTAAAAGCCCTAAGAACTGAGTGTGTTTTGCAAGATGCACAACTATAATTTTCTTTCTAACAGTCTCTAAAAGCATCTATGTTGTACTCAGTACATGGGACTCAATATTTCAACAAAGACAAGACACACTAGGGCTGAAATATTCTAGCTAACACATGATTTGCTTTGGGGTTTCTTCCTCACTTCTTTTAATATAGCTATTTGAAAACAGAGGTAGAAAAGAGAGTGAGAAAGGTACATTAGATTCCAAGATAGTCACAAAATAAAAACCAAATATTTATGAGAAAGAGTTGACAAAGGATTTGATCAGCTAAAAATTGTCAGTCTTTCTTAGGCAGTTAGTTTTCCCCAAATAATGTATGGAAAGATGGGCATGAACCTCAAAGAACATGTCCTACAGTGATCAATACAAACAGATACTTTCCATTCATCTGGGAAGCAGCCACATGCACTGCTGAAAGACAGTGCAAATCCCTTAATCTTGTTCCTGGTATTAATAGCCTATTAAGATCACATTACAAAAGCCTAGCTGTTATAATGTCAAAAGGAAGCTCTTAACAGTGAATTGTTTTAAAACATTACAATAGGACTTTGAATCAAAAATGTATTAATTTTATCATGTAATAGAACTTATTCTGATCTCTTTTAAACCTTCCTTTATTCCTAAATATTGTATTATATCAATGAGACTAAGAGTCTCATATTATTTTTTAAGTTGAACTTGTGAGATTAGTGTTATGTGTTTATATTATTCTTCCTCAAGGCACTCCATTATCTCCAATTAATTTTAATTAAGCCAGCAAATGGCCTTTTATCTCTGTACTTTCAGTAGCTGCTCCGTGCTAACATTTGTTTGAGTTTACATTTAATAAATATCTTAACCCTTCAGCAGCAGCTTGAGCTTGAGTGCTGGTAATGAAGATGTATGGAAATAAGGACAGGAGAAAAGCATTAGAATAAAATGGATTAAGTTGGCTGAGAAGTCGGAAAGGTTCACAAAACAAATAATGCTACAAGAATGTCAGGGCTGAATAAATACCAAATTGATTTAACTGGGTTACTTCTTCAAGGTCACACCTAAGAGATTATATTTGTGGCTTTTTGCCACACAAATTCTCTTTGGATCAGTGAAGAGTAAAGCAGTGCCCTAGAGAAAAAGAAAATATACTTGTAATTTCTAGACAATGGAAGCGGTTCTCTTGGATAATATGCAATTCTTATGTTTTCCAAATATAAGAGGCTTTTGAAATCCCATGTTATGTGACTAACTCTTATAATACTGCACAGAAATTACATATTACCTGCCATCTGTCCCCCACTTAGCTAACTGGAAAGAAGCTGTTAAATAAAATCTGGCTACTGATGATAGACTGTGCACTGTCTAGTACCCTCATTAGTTCCTAGAACCTGCATAGTGACTTGAAAGGAGAAGGAGTTTAATAATAATGACTGACTCTAGTGACAAAACTTTCTTAGTTTTGGTTGAAATTTTACATTTCCGGCCGTCAATATTCTAACACAAGGAAAACCAATGTAGCCAGTTGGTACAATCTTGGGTTATTGGATATTGAAAAATATAATACTCAGCAGTATGTAATTACTTCTCCAAAAATTCCCAACTGATAAAGAATTTTTTTAATTACCAAAATTATCTGTTATGATAGATATGAAAAGTGAAAGCAAGTGAGCTCATTGGCTGCCATCAGCTGCACCAATCCGCGGTAAAATTTCCTGTTTTCCTTCACTGCTTTCAACATTTATGAAGGTCCTTTGACTTCATCAGACTGAAGTTCTAAACTAGGATTAAGCTTCAGAAATGTTCTGCATGTTTAATTTATATTTTTTGAAAATTTTCTTGCAAAATTCTTGCAGATGTTCTGTGGAACTGCTGTAATATTTCCCTTTCGTCCTTGCCCTGTCCTCTAAAATATACCTCTGCCAATGTGAGATGAGAAATGTGAGAAGAAATATGGGTTTTAGTGGTGATTATTGAACTTCTGAACAATATTTATTTTTTCCATATGTTCTGTGTTACCAGAGAAAAAAATATATCTGGAAACAAGTCCCTTATAGGCAAAAGCAGATGATTGTCTTTGTGAGTCTAGAAGGCAAATTTTATTTTTTGGTTAATGAATGGAATACTGCCACTGCGCTTGTACTCTGGAAAAGGAAAACAAAAAAGAAAAACAAACCAAAACCTCTTCACAAGCCTGCAAAGATTTCTGAACTGCATTTGTTACAGTGCTAAAACAGTCTGCCTGCAATTTTGCATTGAAAATGTTTCCTTATTTAACTATGTACCAGTTATAATTAATAATTAGTGTTGGTTGCACCCTAAAGTCTTTATACCTGTTAAGCCTTTTATTGAAAGGATTTAATAAGTAAAATAGATTTTGTTGTGTCTAATTTGAAGCAGTTAGGCTTTCAATGGTCAAAGGCTTAATTTTCTCAATAGTTTTTTTTTACTTCAGTCATGCAGTTTATTGAATAATACAATTCACTTAGGAATACTGTAAGACAAGGTATTACTTATATAATTATTCTGTAAAGTACTTTGGATTGTGAATTTGGAATTCTTACTTCCTTTTTTTCTATTGGGCTTCTTTAGCACCAGCTAGAGCTTTGATTTTATCATGGGTCATAGAATGCTTTCATATATAAATATTAAAATGTGGTTCTACTGTTTTCCATTTACAGTGCAGCAAGATCCAGACAATTTTACTGAGTCCATTACATTGAAGTTAATTTCTTAATTTGATTGTGTATGCCAAAAAAAAAAAAAAAAAATGTACAGTATACAGAAAGTAAATGATCCCTTTCACAACAGAAGAATATAGAGATCTGAAAGAGAAACTGTGTTGATTGGGCACCGATGCTGCTGATGACTTCAAGCATTTCCAATGCCAGCTTCCAGGCCACCAGTTTGGATTAGACCTCAAGTTTTTAAAATATCTGTATAAGACTTTCAAAAAACATACCCGAAAAGTCCTGGAAGAATATGTAAGTTGTAATTGCACATCTCTTAAAACTTCTTTACTCTTTCCAAAAGAGTAAAGTAAAATATAAACAGGTTTCTTTTCTCTTATCCACCCAACACTTTGTTTCTTTATTTGTGTGTTCTATCAATTTGTCATTCTTCTTTTGTTTTAAAAGTTACAGCAGGAAACAGTGGATATTTTAATGATCTATACAGGGTCTAAACTAGATAAAATGTTTCAGGATTATGTGACCACACCAACATTGTGCCACTTTAAGGTAATTTATACCTATTTTGTGATATTCTGTACTTTTTGAGCCTTGAAGGAGAAAAAAAAAGCTTTTAAAAGAAAAAAGAAATGAGGTCACAGAAGTAATTTGGTGTCCTTTTTATCAAAAACTCATCAAGAAGAAACCTGACTCACCCAAATTAATTAATATTTGCACCAAGTTCTTTGATCTGGATTTCTACACTTCAGTATTTGTGTGATCAAAAGTTGTTTGTATGACCAAGCTGCAGCTAAACTTCATCAAAATAAGGGGAACAAAAAAACCCTTTTTGTCCTCCCTTTGCAAATGAGTATCTTGTGTTAACTGTATTATGTATAGATATTTCATAGACTCATAGAATATGATTCAAGTTGGAAGAGACCCATAATGATTATCCAGTCCAACTCCCAATGCCTCTTTGCCCCAACTTTTAAAGAAATTTTGATACCAGAATAGAAAATAATTAAAGAAGTCATGACTTTGAATTGACTTTTCAAATATTTTTAAATTTTCTATTATAAAAAGTTTTCCTTCATAATTTGTGGACAGCTAACCGAAGCAATAGATATTCTCTTAATATTGCAGAGCAGTGCCTTCTGAATGGTTAATGGCCAGAGCAGTAGCCTTGAAATTGTTGTTGAATGACATCACTGAAAACTTATCAAAGGCCCATACACGTCTGAAGTGGTAACCAAGGTCAAATGAGTAATGACACTGGAAGTGCCTATGACAGCCCATGGCAATTTAAATGACACTTGTCTCTGTAACTGGTGTATGTTCTTTGCACAAATAGTACCAAGCCTGGCTTTCTCTCAGACAACAGAGACAGTTGACAGAAACCTCAGTGGCTATAGAGTCTTGCTGCCTCTGCCAGTCTCAGAGACTGAAATAAAACCCTGAACGCCAGCCCCCATTTGTACTCCACTGAATGTTCTTCTGCCATGGAAAGAAACAGCCAGAGCACTGTTTTGTGTTACCACAAAAATCCCTTAGTGCAGAAAAAAATACTTCCAATGCTACTGCATATTCTGAATCCAATGTCTAGGCCTTGTTGGAAGAGTAGATAATCCCACATGTAAAATCCATCTAGGTCATCATGATCGTTATCACCCTACATTGAATACCAGAGGAACAAGTAATGACCAGGCACTTGTTGCAAAGTGTTAGGGAGACATCTTTTATATTTTATATGCAATAAAAGATGTGACTGGAATGCAAGACAACATTGGTTTGATTGCTTGCACCTGGAGTTTGGGAGTTGTTTGTATCTTTCTCGTTTTCATGTCAAATGTGGATGTCCTCATCCAGTTTCATAATTTTTACAATGTGTTTTTTTTTTCACTTTTTATTTAGCTATTTCATAGGTGAAGGCATTTGAAGTAATATCTCATTCTCTTTGTGCTTTATTAACATACATGACACACTCCCAGCATAGCTGTAATTGTCTTGAGAATAATGATTCAGTGCATGAAACTCTCAGTGTATGACATTTGTTTTCATTCTACATGGGATCTAAACCAAAACAGTCCCAAAACTTAAAAAAAGAAAAAAAAAAAAAAAAGGAAAATGTGTCAAAACAGATGTTTTAAGAAGGGGAAAATATCCCAATGTTTTTAGCTTTTCTCTTCCTGTCTGTCTTAGGTCTGTCTTAGTGTCAGCAAAAGAAATCAGTTGAATATGTATTATAAAGGGTGCCTTGCATAAAAGAACAGTGAAAATAAAATAGATTAAGAATTCAATCAAAATATATTATCTCAATATTACTATTAGGCATGTCTATAAACACTTCATAACACACCCTCATACCTTTCCTTCACAACAGATATAATGCATGTATCTGTTTCAGAAGAAACACAATAAATATTCACAGAAATAAAAAAAAATATATATATATTTGTGAGTATGAAACAGTCATTTTCACTTTGCTGTATGTCCAAATTTAACACACATATAACATGTAAAGGAATTCAGCAGCTCATTTCCTTTTTCCTGACAGACTCATTCTTTGCAAAGACTGCTAGCAGGAATCGCCTAAATGACGTAAGACAGAACAACAGGAATAGGAAGGTTAGTCAAATCCAGCTGTAAAGACCTGCAAAATATGTCTTGGTACTTAATCTGATCAACATCACAAGTGAAAATCCTATTAATGTGCAAAGGTCTATTATTTGAATAAGTATGGACATTGAAGCAAGTGATTTCCTGATTACTAGCCTATCTCCAGATCATGTCTCAGATCATGTCTTTATAAAACCATATTCATAGGAGTTCTCTGAAAATATGTCACTCTTTTGTTTCTCCATCTAAGCAGAGTGGTTTTCTTCCCTGGGAGAAGCAAGAGGGGAGGGTCCACTTCACAGTCCTCTACCATGTTTTTGAGGACTCTCTTCTTTCCAGGAGCCACTAACCTACTGTACTAACAGCAGTAAAGAGAATAAAAACTGTATCCTGTTTTTCTAGCTTGGGAGAATTATCAATGCTCTCTTTTACACATAGCTAAGCTGTAAAAACAGAAGTCTGAGCAGCAAAAAAATTAAAATACTCTAGTACACTGCCTACTGTGTACTGAGTTCTGGTCAGAGCAGAACTAGAGTACTGCATTCTTAATAAATACTGTTTTCTTTATGCGTCAAAACTGTTGCTGTTGGAAGCTGAAGTCTGGTCTGAACAGAGTATTTTTTAGTTGGTAAAATGCTGTTGGCTTGGTTAATTTTTCCCTTTATGCTGGGATATATGCAATTAGGAACTTATTTATATCAATTCCGCTTCTTGGAGAAGAAGAAATAAACTACTAGTGAACACAATTTCATATCAGTAAGCCAGTAATCAAAACCACACTTAAGAAATTGCACTGCATAAATCTTTTGATATAGTCATAACAGTACAAGTCTTGTATATAAACCTTTTGGAATACAGCAAGTATCCTGCTGATCTGTACTCATTACTGGGATTATTGGCATCCTCTGATAGAGGCCAAACAATATTTGTAATGTTTCTGCATGTGTTTTATTACTTCCCATTCCCATTATAGCTAAATAGAAAAGATAACATTAAAATAGTTAAATTAATTGTTTAGTAAGTATATCATAACTCATAGAATGATGAGTTACCTTTTGGTGAAGCTTTCTGAATAGTGAATAATGAAGGGTTTGGTAACATAAAGAGGGAAGTACATTTTAGACTTATCTGAACCACTTTGGACATTAATTCTCTGTGCCTTTGCAAACAGAGGAAGACCTCTCATTCCCGTATTACTTCCCATAAATGCTCCTCTCCTTATTGCATCTCTTTCTAAGTAGTATACATTTTATTTGCTTTGTTGGGGAAGAAAAACACACATTCTCTTCTACCTGATAAACTGAGCAGAACTTCAAATCAAACTTCCACATGCAAAAAAAAAAAAAATCTTTTTAATTCACACTTTACAGGCCATATTTGACTATCTGCTGGGTTTCTAAATAGGCTGTTGCTTATTATTGTCTGAACAGTATTGCCTGCATAAAACTTAAGCAGAAGCATTGTTACACTCCTTGATTTTTCCATCTGCATTTTGACTTCTCCACTTTAAGCAATGGTAAAAGCATCAAATTCAACACTGTTTATAACAGTTGGGTCATTCTGTCAATCATTTCAGGATAAAAATGAAACAGACTGACATTGTAAATGTAGCAGGCTATTGATAATGTTAGCCAGTACAGGAATCTAAACCCTTGTGATTCTGTTTTACCAATTATTATACTGTACTCTTGGCCTGCTTATACTCAGAAGCTGGTAAATTGACAAGTTGCTTCTGACAATTTTTTCCCTGTGTTCAATTGCAAGATCCTTTTTAAGCAGAATTACCTTTTTGTTTCAAAGAAGATCTTTGCTTTGTTAATACAGGTTTTGAATTCTCATGCTGATTTAAGCATCTCATTAAAAGCTGACAAAAACATAAGTCCTCTTGATAATTAATGCAAGAAGCAAGGAAAACAGATATGCAATAAAAAGTGAGGTGCTATAATACCTTAGACATCTTCATAAGATTTACTTCTAATGAAGAGTAACTGCAAATAACTAAAATCTAGTAGTACTAGTAGTTTTGTAATGTTTGTTAAACAGATAATATTTGCCAAGTATTTTTTTGTAATCTCACCAAAGAAGTGAAAAATTGTATAGGCTGTTGAGAATAAACTTTCCTGTTTGAGCTCTGAAAGAGCTCTTTGCAGGTTTTCATTATAAGGTATACTTTTAGATCTTTGTGAATAAAATAAACCCAGTCACTTAGTTTGAGAAAAACTACCATTTGCTCTTTGCTGACTCATTAAATTACTTTTGGGATTTAAAGAGTCTCAAGAAGCTAGGAGTTTTTAGATAGAAAGTCCAAGGAAGTGTTGTTGCATATAGAGGCAACAATAAAGGCAAAATGAAGTTCTATTCCTTGGACATGAAAATAGGAAGTTGTTTCCTTTCATCTACCATAAAAATAAGAAAACTGTTTTTTTTCCAGTTATTACAAAGTAGAAAATTTCCTTGAGAAACCAACTCATGGTTTGGGTGAAATTGTAGAAGTTTCATCACTGACTTATTAGAAACAGGATTCAAGTCTATTAAGAAAAAGCAATTTTCCTATAGAAGTACTGATAAAAATATTTAAAATATTTATGTCTGTATTAAATTAATGAAATTCGAACAAATACAAGATTTTCTATCAGCAAAAGAGAATTTACAAGAGTATTTTTAGAATTGTTTGCAATATTTGTTTGATTCAATATTTATTTTTCCTCTGAATCATGAATCCATAGACTATGGAATTTTGATATGTACTGACATAATGATTTAGAAATAAATACTCATAGTAAAATTCAAGAAATTTCTATAGATACATTCATAACTATATGCTTTTCCTGCTTTTGGAACAAGCACTTCTGGATTCAGTTTTTCCCCAGTTGCATGTCAAGAATACTCAAAGTTACTTAAAATGGGTTATTCTATTCCTACAAAATAATGTGAGCACAAATTAATTGTGGGTGTAACACATTTCTCCTCATGCATGTTGTAAATAATGGAAAAGTCTTGGTGAATTCAAATGCATTGCTGTCCTCATAGGGATAATTCTGTACAGATCTCTTGATGGTGAGTAACTCAGAAGAGGAGGCTGTTATAACTTACAATACCTTTCAGCAGCCTAGATTTAAGCCCATGGCTCAAAGACTTGAAGCTATTTAAGCCATCTTTATCCGATTATCAATGTCTGATCTTAAGGTCAGACATATTTTTTTTTTTTTTTGTCCCAGGATTATATACAGGCACTATATAGTTACACTGATGTAACATCTAAAATAAACAGCATTCTGCTGGTTTTGAAGTGCCGTGTAATGTCCTCAGACAAGGAAACTCTACTCCAGGTTGTGCTTTACCACTACAGGATTGTTGCATGTTATAAAAATGCACTGGTAGAAGTCATAGTATTAAATTAGCACAAATTTTAATGTACCT
>VWYO01006427.1:0-14932 GCA_013400275.1 Rhadina sibilatrix | reverse complement strand
AAAATCACTTTGAATTTGTAGTTCACAAGAAAGAGCACTAAAATCTATGTCCTGTTTTAGAAATGTCTTTTCCTAGTTGTCAGTACTTTAAAAGCAGCATGGGCATTTAACACTACAGCTTTAGAAAATACTTTGCTAACCAGCTGATAGCATTGGAGTTGGTTCATTTTTCCATTGTTTCAGTTAGTCCTTTCTCTAGATGGAACAAGGCAAAATGGCAAAAAATGCCCCTGGTTTTAAAATTGTTTTAACGATACAATGGTCCCTACTCCTAAAAGCAAGAAGTTCTGCTCTGAAACTTCTTTTAGCATTTCTTTTTAAAGCAAAATACTTTGTTTTATCATGGTAGAATGATTTGTGAATCTGGTTGAATTCTCTCATGCTTTTTTATTTGTATGTATATTTTTATATGTATATAATTATACGTGCATTTATTTCTAAAATACAGAATCACAGAAGGGTTTGGGTTGGAAGGGACCTTAAAGCTTATCTCTTTCCAAACCCCTGCCAAGGGCAGGGATACCTTCCACTAGTCCAGGTTGCTCAGAGCCACACCCAGCCTGGCCTTGTGCACAGCCAAGTTGAGGCATCCACAGTGTCTCTGGATAAAATGAGAAATATGTTGAAATTAACACGAATTACAGGTGGAGGGTATAATGGCCTCATCTTACTGCTCTTGCACAGATTGCCCCAGCAAATGGACAAGCTGCAGCCATCCAGGCCCTCCCTACAGACTGGCTTATATATGATGAAATGACAAGAGCTCACAAGACAGCAAACATCAGGTGCTGCTCTGTTGTGACTCCTGTCACCGTGTCCCTCTTCTGTGGACCAGCCAGACTGCCAAGTAATGCTTTGCAGGCATCCTCATCCTTTCGAGGTACACTGAGTCTGGATGTGGAATGTTTCCCTTGGTATACACTAGCGTGTGATGTGGAAAGCTTATTTTTCAGTAATATTTGATACATATGTTGGCTGATTCTGAAAACAGCAGTGTTGTAAGTCCTGTAGCTATTCAGGAGTAATTTGCAGGTTCTATCACAAATCTCTCCGTTTTGGGATTCCTTACACATTCATGTCCATAAATTATGGGCATGTCCAGTTCTGTGCTCTCAGAAATTACAGTACAGTTTGTAAGGGAAGAATGCAGCCACAGTGTCTAATGGTAATACTGGTACTGAGGAGTGTAGTATGTATGTTCTTTTTCTACAGACTACTTCATTTGATATTTTGAACCAGATTGTTTAAACTGAGTCATTTAGAAACAATCAGTATGGCAAACGAGTCAAGTTGCTTCTAGCTAACACACATAGTATTTTCAAGCTATGTTCTACTTGTATTTTTTAGCTGTAGTATTTAGCTGTAGTATTAAGTGTAAGTAATAGAGAAGATACAGAAATTCCATTTTTTTTTTCTTATTTAAATTGAGTCCTGTTGGAATGGAAGCAAAAATAACTGCTGCTAAATCACATAGTTTGAATCAAACTAAAAGTCCAACTTATTTCTGTAACTTTCCTGTCTTGCTTTTAAACTGTTAACCTTAGAATAGTGTTTGTGCTGATTGAATTGCACTTTAGGAAAATAAGGATTCCTAATTAATAGCCATATATATATTTTTTTTTCTTACTTGGTCATTAAATCTGCTGTTTTACTGGGAAATAGAGCCATGTGTGGTTTTACAAACCATTTTAGGCAAAAGTTGGGTAGTGGCTTGGGAATACTGGTGTCAAGGTACATGAGCTGAGTGAGATCACATCAGTACAGGTTTTTACTTAGTAGGATCTTCAGCAGGTTTGGCTACTTGATTGCTGCTATCTGGAGCAAAGACTTTTCAGTGTATTTGCAGAAAAGAGGACGTAGTTTTACAAATGTTTACATTTTAAAGTTAATTTTAGAAGGAAAAATATTTATTGCTGGTAATACAGTCATGTTCCATTTTTTGTATATAAGTAGAAATAACATAGAAATGCTAATGCACCTTTTGTCTTTAATTCAGGGGGAGGAGTATCTAATGATAGCAGTGACAGTGAGATGGAGGACAAAACAACTGCTAATCTGGCACTACTGAAGCTGGATGAATGGCTCCACCTCAAGCTGGACCCTGAAGTAAGTAAGAAATCACTGCTGGGTTTGCTTCATGTAGAAGAATTGTAAAAAATGAGAAAAGGTTTTTGTAACCTTTGAGTAGCCAGGAATTCTCTCTAAGAATGTCATGGTCTGTTTGGGTGTCTGATTTAACCGTTACTTCATGAACTCATCAAGAATTAAAGGGCTTCAATCCCCTTTGGCCCAGGGTTGTCTGTCATGCAAATTCATGTATTCAACATCCAAGTTGCAAGGTTTCCTAACCTATCACTCCTACCTTTCGCTTCTTTTACCTGGGAGCAAAAAGAAAAAAAATAATTAGTCACCTAAGTCAACAGTGAGAGTGCTCATCCCTCTTCCTCCATCGTGGTGTGTGCGTCCTGTCTATCACACGAGGGAGCAGGAAAGGCTCAGCAGTCCAGATGCTGTTGGATCTGCTTCAGGAACTTTGTGGGCAGTATGATGGGTTTTTGTATGCCTGAGCATGGCAGTTTTGTCCCTTCCCACAAGTCAGCAGATTCTGAAGAGACTGCCAGACAAAAGAGAATGGCTGCAGGGGACAGCAAGCTGCAGGTGACACTGGCTCCATAATGGCCCTTCTGCCCCTTCTGGCCTCCTGTCCTGCCTGCATGGTGCTCCATCAGACCATAGCATGATCTGGGATAGCCAAAATCTGAACAGGAGCTGAGAGAAGAGTCACATTGGCATATTGTGTTTTTCTTTCTCTGAGAGGATAACCAACATTGGATCAAAAAAGGAGAGTTTGAAGCTGGAGTTGCTGAAAGAAAGTTGCTGTCAGATTTTGGAAGGATAAATAAAAACCTCTTTGAAATAGAAGTCTTGAGAAGTTCGTTGAGAAGCTGTGGTAGGAGGTAGTTTATGGGTCATGAAACACTTGACCTTACCAGCTCCAATAATAATGCTGTCTCTCCTAGACATGTCCAAAAGAATGATTTTTAAGAATTTATTTTAATGGAAGCATTTCTGATAACATGGGAGTTAGACTATAGTCTTCTGAATTTAGTCCTCATGTTTGAGCAGAAGTCTGTGTAAGAAAAATGTCACTTAGAGCTCTTTTCCCTCTGGTATGACTGCAGAGTGCCTAAGTATAGACTGATTTGAGAGGAAGAGCATAAAGCATGAAAAGATGGGGTTTTCTAGAAAGATAAAAAGGAAAAAAATGTCTGTGGATTAACAATACAATGGTAAGTTTAGCCCAGAGCGAAATGAAATGTTTCAAAAATTGCCTTGCACCCGAGGAAAATAAAGTAAATTAACATCTTTGTTTAAACATTAATTATTCCCCCTCACCAAGACTCACATCATTTTGGAGCCTGTTTGTGTTAGAATGCCAGGTGCTGACTGATAGAAGAGAGATGGGGTTCTCTTACCTGTCTGATGTCATTTTCACCAGTCCTTAACAGAACTGGGATTCATTACAGGCTGCTGGTATGCTGTTGCAACTCAGGCAGAAGTGGCACAGTTTGTTCCTGCGTCGCATGCGAGCTCCTTCTAAACCGTGGTCTCAGGTTGATGAAACAACTGTCAGAGCAATTACAGCTGTTCTGAGTGCTGAAGAACAGTCTGCAGGTCTGCAGCAGCCTTCAGGAATTGGCCAGAGACCAAGACCTGTGACTTGTGAGGAGCTTCCTTTGGCATCGACATGGAAGTCAACCAACAGTCGAAAAAGCTCAACAGAAACTGAATTGCCTGACTCCTCTAATGCTGAAAAGTAAGATGTTGAGGTCTTCTGCTCACTGTAGGTTGCAATTTATTTTGTATTTTTTATGTATACAAGCATCACTTAAATTTCTGCTAGTAATAAGGAGGTGGAAACAGTGGAAGTACAGTTGAAAGGTTGTACTGTTACATGCTGCATTGTAATCCCACTGAGCAATATTTCATACGTGGGCCTGCTGTTTGAGAGAGCAGTCAGGAATATTGTCCATGACTCGTGATCTTTGAGAAGTAGCAGAGAGCTTTAACAGTAGCATTAAAAAGCAACACACAACCCGTATGATTTTTTTAGTTAGGGTTTAATATATTTTGTAGTTGCTGTAATACAGGCGGTTGTGCAGTAGGCTGACAGATCAATGTAAATCGTTTAATGACTGCTTGTGAAACTCAAGGTATGTCCTTTTAAGGGTTTCAGGGAAATCTACATCTCCAGCACTCCACCAGCCAAAGAAGTACAAAGAAAAAGACATTTTGCTCTGCAAACGATCCTCAGATGACAGATCAGCTCAGTCATCAGGGAAGCCTGCAGACAGCAGTAGCTGTCCCAGCCCCTGTGCTAGTCCTTCTTCTCCAGTATCTGGAAAGGTAAGAGTTCTCAAACATATCACCCTGCTCTTCAAAAGTAATATGACTTCTTGCTGATACCATTCTGCAACTATTAGGTATTTTACTGATAAATTAGGAACCTAACTTAATTTTTTGTTTATGACAGCTGCATAATACTTCCTTCTGGAACTTAACATCTAGACTAAATGTCCTTGTTACACTAGTTCAGTATAGTAAAAATAGTATTTGTGGACTGCTGAGGTAAAGCTGTCCAAAGTGGAAAATTTTTTAACTTGTTGTAAAAAACAGCAAAGGCGTATTAATTTTTTTCAAGTAAATTAGTATATTGTATGCACATTCTTGAAGTTTATGGATTCTGCCTTTCTCTGTTTCTGTAACAGCGTACATTGATACTGATTCTCTTGAATCAGCACTGTGTTATCTGTGTTACCTGCCTCACTGTGACTGCTTGGGTATTTGGTTAAGAGTCATTGGCTGGAGACAGGCACACAACACAGCTCACCAAGGGCCATCAACAAACAGCCAAAATTTATTATGGCCACCCCCCTGTATAGGGTTTCCAATTTCCCGGGCTTGGTAGCTGATCGGTTGGGATCTCTGCACCGCCCAGCTCTCTGGCCAGTGATGTGTCTGCAATTAGGATCAAGTGGAATTGGCTGGGGGTCCCTGTGTAGGTTTGAATCCAGCTATCCTTACCACAGCCAGGGACTTGTTTTTCTTCTGGGCAGGTCGAGTTTGGGGGTCCAGTAGGGCCAAATTTATCTGGCAGCTACCGACCAGCTGCACCGTGACAGTTGGGGTTTTTTGTGATGGTTATTTTAACAAAGCACACATTTTTAATGAGATTGTTGTCATAGTTGTCCCTAGGTACTTGAATAGTAAACTGCAGTAACACTAAAGAGATCAAAGAGAGGAAACTTCATGGGCTCATTGGGAGATTTAGAAATTCCTCTTGAGTCTTTCAGCTTTTAAATTCCCACACTGTAAAAGGAAGAGAAAAGGACATAGAAATGTGCTGTAGGTGCCAGTCTAGGAAGATTGATTTTGGTGTCATCTTAAGATGTGTCAGACTTAAACGAATCATAATTAATCACTAGACTTTTCAGTCCTATTCTGCTCTACTTGTTTTCTGCCCCTCATGGATGAATTACTAGTTCGAAAAGTGCTTGAAAAATGTAAAATAGATGTGAAATAACATTTAAAGCTATTTCAGACAGGACCAGCTGATAGATTTTATGTTTCTTCTAGAACCTGGAAGAGGAAGGGAAGAGCACAGTCGAGGGATTTCTATCTTCATGTGTGTCAAACTTCAGAAGTAAAGCCTGTTTTAATTTATTGTATTTATTAATTTAATTTATTTTTTCCAGGGTTGCAAATCTCCTTCACCAAGACAAAATATGCCAGTTCGGTACTTTATAATGAAAAGCAGCAACTTGCAAAATATTGATATTTCTCAGCAGAAGGGAATATGGTCCACTACGCCAAGTAATGAACGGAAACTGAACGGAGCCTTTTGGGAGAGCAGTGTGGTTTACTTGGTATTTTCTGTTCAAGGGTCTGGATGCTTTCAGGTGAGTCCTAATCTAAAACTAAATATTAGCAGTGGTTGATGGTTTAGGAGGGTGCAGCAAATGATTGTGTGTAGTGTGGACAGCTTTGCCTATGACTTCTGACTTTTTGAGAAGCAGAGTAATGTGCAAATGTCTGTGCTTGCTGAAGAAAGAGTATTCATTCTCCTCTGAACTATGCTTGTCCCTCAAAAGCTGAGACGGAATTGCCTCCAAACATCATGAGTCAGAAAAGTCTTTTGTACCCTACAGGAATCCTTTGAAACAACAACAACAACCAGGAAAAAGGAATCCTAACAAAGTAGGGGATTGCTACTGTTTGCATGCCGAAATGTGTATTGGAAGTGAGCAAGAAGTTACAGTCAAGTCACAGCTTTCTAGAGCCAATAAACTCATAAATTTCTTTAGTAAAATTTTGATAAAAACTGGTTTTATTCACTTCCAGTTAGGAAGCTGGCCATGATTCTTCCAGAGCTGTATCTTGACTTCATATTCAGTGAGATATTTGTCAACAGTTTGTTGGTCAAGTCTGTGGTCAGTTTGAAGTTCAAAACTTGACCTGGTAGGGCAGAGTTGCAGGTTAGCTGTGAGCCAGCTAAATTCAGTTGTTCCAGGCAAAGGAAGTTCAACTTACTTCTTCATATATAACCTGTTTGTAAAAGTCAGCTGAACTTAAAATCTAATGAACCAACCAAAATACAGCTGTCTTGGCAGCACCACTGAAGGACTGCAGGGACGTATTACATACGATGTAATGTAATTACAGATATTGTATTGCATATATTGAATTACATATGTATATACATTGTATGTAATGTGATTGCATACAATGATGGTTTGGCAAATGAGAAAAATACTGGAAAATGATTTTCAGCAAGTCAGTTGATAGTGAAAATGGGCTGTTGCAGTGGTGCTCTCAGACAAGCAAGCAGGGAAGAGAAGACACACTGAAGTCAGGCGTGTAGGTGGTTGACCTTGCCCCGCCCTTCCAGTTTTGACAGTGCACTGCACTGTCACATGGGAATGGGAGCTTAACTTCCCTATTAATCTTCTCTTGCCCCAGCTGTCTCTTTCTATTCCACATCTATTTTTTCCTCTGTTCCTTTCATTAATTCTCACTTGAGTCTGGCTTGAGCTATCAAGGACTGTTTTATCTTACAACAGCAGTGTGTGCCGGTCATTTACATGGTGAACTGCATCCTTTGGACTGCTAAGTCCTAAATGGCATAAATTCACCTGAATAGTTGATCTGTTGTGTGGGGTTGGGTTTACTTTTGGCTTGTTTGGTATGTGGGTAAATCAGGATATCCTTAAGTAAGTTAGATGCTGTCTCAGATTTGGGGTTTCATTCATTTTCTTTTTGAATATTTGTTATGCTGGAATTCCATCCAGCTTCACTAAAGAAGGAAATAAAAGCAACGTTGACTTCTTTCTTTGAAGAACAGCTACGCTCTCCTAATTCTGTGTGAAAGTTTGTTAGCATAGAGGCAACATGAGAAGGAACAAATGGATTTCTGCAAAAATTACCTACAAGTAACAAAGAATATGAATATCTAATAGACTGTACCGTAGCAGACTATTCTTGACTTCCTTCTGCGTCAGGTGGTTATGCAACAGCTTTTTAATGTGTTACAAAGCTCAAAAGACCTTTAGTGATAATTTTGTCATTGAAAGACATTCCTTATGGTCAAGCCCTACAAGGCATATTTGATGTGGAAGAAGAAGTGATACTTGTAACTTTCTAGAAGTAAACATTTTGGAAGCTCCAGCTTCGTGGTGGAGAGCTTGTGAATCACTTTGCAACTACTTTGAAAGTTTCATAGCAAGTTCAATTATTTATCTCATTCCACCATAGACAGATATGGTCTCATTATGTCTGTTCTTTCATATTTCAATTTTTGTCCCAGGGTTTTGCTAGAATGGGTTCAGCAATTGGGTGTGAGAAGAGTCAAGACTGGGGATCTGCTGGTTTTGGAGGTGTATTTAAGGTGGACTGGATCCGGAAAGAAAGCATTCCTTTTCAGTTTGCACACCATTTGCTCAACCCATGGAATGACAGTAAGAAAGTACAGATAAGTAGAGATGGCCAGGTAATGTTACTCCCTTCTGAAGTTTTCTGTACTCGGTAGAATTGTGTGTTTTTATTAGCTTGTTCAGCCTTGACATTTATCTCCACTTGTTCGTGCGTCTGCTGATCTGAATTCACAGTTCATTGGTGTATTGTACCTTCAGCTAATGCAGAATTACTGCTGAAGTAATAGAGCTGTTTTGATAAAATCAAAAGAGTTTCTTGCTTATGTGTTTAAAGAATTATTTAAAGATGGATGCTTCCAAAAAGCAGTTGTTGTATTTGTTTTTTAGTTTGTAATTTAATTCTGGAGGTTTGTGACCCTGTTTGGTTGAGATGTGTTCTCTTAGATAGTCTGTCACACCCAAATAACTGTTCATAATTATAAGGTTTTTTCTTGAAGAGTTTGAAGAGAATCCTGAGGTTTGAGGCAGAGTAAAGCTTAGGACCATTCTTGTATCTGTTAAAGCTCTAAATGCAACTATGAAAAGCCAAAGAATCGGCACAGAATTTCTGTATTGCAGTGTCTGCCCTCTCCCCATCCCCTCCCAAAACATCTCCTTGATGATTCAGGAGCTAAAGTTTTTGTATCACCTTCTCTCCTTCAAAACCTCTCTCCAGTTGCAAGAAACTGGAGGAAAGGAGAAGTACAAGGAAAGGACAGCCACTGTATTTCCTGCGACTTGTCTTTCCACATTCTCCAACACACTTGATGGAATTCAGCTTAAAAGATGTGGAAAATAATGGTCTTTAGTTAGTAAGTGACTGATCTGTGGGAGGTACAAAGTATCTGGTGCATTTGTTCTTGCCTATGGTGGTAGTGTGTTCACTGGGAATTATCTTTCTGAGGACTGACTGTCACATCTCACTATGAATGAAAACACCCCAAACAGCCTGTAGGCCAGGGTGGCTTGTGAAAGTTTTTATCTCCTGCTGAGCCCTAGTAAAAAGAACCTTGCTCTGCTGGGAGTTCTGATGTTTGTCCCAGTAACAAAAGGGATGAGCTCTCCTAGAAAGGCTGAAAGCAATCACCAGCAACATCATCTAACAATTCAGTAAGAAATAGTTTCTGTATGCTCAACAGGAGCAGTGCAGGTAACTTCCCTGATTTCCTGATCATTTCTAGGAGCTGGAACCACAAGTTGGAGAGCAGTTGCTGCAGCTTTGGGACCGTGTTCCTTTGGCAGAAAAAAAACTGCCTGAGCATGCCAAGTCATAGGACAGAGGTAGTTATTTATGCATTGCTTGCAGGTTTTGTGGAAGAGGAACATCTGTGCACATACAGTGTACCATCACAGTGCTGTCTTTCCTTTGCAGCTTGGGGAAGAACAGATCTACTTGGTACTAAATATTCTGTTCATTTTGATTTTCTTCCAGCTGGTTTAGGTTGTTGAAACATCAGCCATGAGAATCAGCAGCATGTCTACAATAAAGATGAGGAAGAAGGCGACGCAATAACCTCCTGACATTCTTCGTCATGCTGTGCAGCTGGAAGTGGAAAATAAGAGGGAATTGTGTTGTTCTCTGTGTTTACTTGCCAGCCTGTTTTCTGACTGGGTTGGTTTTTTTACAGTAGTATGCAGTTGATACTTAAAAATACAGTTAAGTTCAAAACAAAGTTTGAAACAATGGACCTCATGTAAGTTGTCTGTGGGTTTAAAATAGCATAGCAGACAGTTTAAGTATGCAGTTTACAGTGAATGCTTTCTCAAGCTAGTAAAAGGTATGAGAATGTAAATGTTAATTAATCAGTCTTGCAGTTCAGTTAAAATAAATACTAACTCCAAACATGTTGAAAGGCTCCTTAAGAGTACTTCTACATCCACAGTCCAAATGAGCAGAATATATTCAAACAACAAACAACTAGGCAGCTGGAAATGTTAATTTTTAATTTATTTAAAGGTAACTATTTTCAATTAGTTTAAATTTATTTTATTTTAGTTATTACTTATTATTGAATGTAATTGTTTTAAATTAATTTAATTGGAAGAAGGAGCATGTGACTTCTGAAATTGGGTGCATCTACTGACGTTTCCAATTTTGGTTATTTTTCACCTCTAAGATATGACTCACACCTTGAGAAGCTGAAATAGTTCTTTCAGAGGCCTGTGGCCAAGTGGTACTTCAATAGTTCACTAATTGAGGCATTGTTAGAAGATGTCATGTTAAAGAAGTATTTCTTTGAAAAAGAATAAAAATCATTACCAGTACAACTTCCTTGATCATTTAACATAGTTTTCATGCTTTCTTTCAAGTTGTTTGTTTTTCTACCATACCACTGCTTGTCTTGGTTTATTTGGCTTTTTCTTAGTCCTGAACATACTGTACTGGAAGGCAGGTATAAATGGGTGTGATCACTGTCAGCACTGTTTGTGGTCATCCTTAGATTAAACCAAGACTTTTTTCTGCTTCTGAGCCTTTATCTACTTGCTCATGTCTGCTCAGGATATTACCCCATGCATTCATTTGGCTTTCTGTTTGGTGACTTCCTCACATGAACCATCAGTTTGACCTTTGCCAAGACTAATTGGGTGCCTGTAAGGCTGGTACTGCCCAATACCTTGTTTCTCAAGAGAGTGCATACAAGGGAGGCTTGAGGCTCTTCCTGCCTTTACAGTACTTCCAGGCCTGTGCCCACACAGGAATGTGGGGCAGTTCTGCCTTGCACACATTGACGGGGACAGGGCTGGCAGAGGGAGCACAGGTCACTGTAGTGTTTGGTTAACCAGCCAAATAGTACTTCTGCAGCCTGATGGTAAAAAGGACAGTCCAGCCATGGAATTTGCATTCCACAAGGCCACTGGCCAGTCTGGGTCACTTGTGTGGAGAAGAGATTGTCCCCTGCTGCCTGCCTGACAGACATGGTCACGTAAGTCTTTGTATGCCCAGATGTTAGATGCAGCCCAGTCATGGTGAATTGCATAATATATTACCCAAATAACTGTACTGCTGACCTGTATTTTCTCATGCACTGTATTTAGATGTGGACTGTTTATCCCTTAAGCTGTTGGTCTGGTGTCTGTAACCATCTCCTTTTAGAAGGGCTGCCTAAAGCCCTTGCATGCTGGTAGCAGAAGTGGATTGCCACTTTCTGTGGTGATACCAACAGTATCATCAGCCTGCAGAAGAATTCCAGCACTGCAGCACAATTTTTAGAGACACCCAACCTGCCTGATCATGACTGTGATCATCACACCTGAAGTGAAAACTAGAGCAGGATGAAGGGCTGAATCTATCTGAAAAATCATAGGGCAGCAAGAGCCAGCAATTCAACAGAATCCTTGCATTGATGACAACAAATGGGAGAAATGGCCCACCACCATCTCATCAACAGTAAAAATCCCACTTTGGAGGTGGTTCTGCATTAAGAGGAGTAACTAAAGTTCTTGCAAGCTAGACCGTTGTCCATAACTACAGTGTGAAGGAAGGGAACATAAAGAGGGTTCTGAAGGATCGTCACAGTTTTGCAAAGTTCGTGCATACATGAACAAAACCTACCTGAGCAGTGGTGGTTCAGGACAACTCCCATCATGTTCCTCAACACAGTACGAGCTTTGTCAGTGTCTCGTGAGAAAATGCTGAGCTGTGCTGCCTCCACAGGAATATATACCTGAAAACAGCAAGTTGTTTTGCCACAGACAGTATTTTTTTTTGTAAATACCATGTAGCATAAATTTGCTTCTTTGTTGCACCTCTTTCAGTATTTGCTTTACTACATTTTTTCCCCAGTATTGAACTGGCGTAATTTCTGCTCCATCATCACAACATCTATGAAGACATATTAGGAAGGGCTTAATTCTGCTGAGGGATTGATTGTAGCTTTAATTTTAAATGCTTCACACGGGCTGTTGTAGAAATGAAGAAGTTAAATCACTGCTCATACCTGGCAGGCCCACCACAGGGTTGTGGTTGGATTAGTCCATAGTTATCCCCAGACACTTTGTCTTTAAAGTGAATTAAAAGTGGTTTTTGCAGCTACCAATTCCAACTTTTCTTTTTGTGAAATGGAGCCAGCTAGATTGTTCCAGAGATTGTTCCAGAGCCGCCGCTTTTCTAGATACGTTCAGTCATGGGTTTCACCATCTGGAAAACGTTAGCAGTTGGTCTCGTCTTGCGCTACATCTTCCGTTCACACTTAGCTGCGCTCTTTTCCTTCCCTGTGGACCATGCTGCACTGCTCCCAGCTGTCACTTCTGCTGCCTTTGTTTCATCTTCTGACAGGAACCACAGTGCACAAAGGAGGTGATGATGCTCTGGATTAAAAGCTTTATTTGCTGTTTTCTTTTGGCAGATGTTGAAATGGGTCACCTAAACAGGAAGTGTAAGTCTGGGTGAGAGGAAAGATGTGTGCTCATGTCTTTCAAATAATTTGATGGGTGAAGGTACAGGTGTTACCCACTTGCAAATAGGTCTTAATGTGTCTACTAACCTGGGGCAGCTTGGCTCCTGTGAGATACAAGGGTCTGCACAAGCCTGAACTTCAGAACCTAAAACAGGAGGTTCAAGGGGGTATATGGGGTAGACGGTTCAGGAAGGCTGTACCTTCCTAGTGCCTCAGCCAGTGAGGGAAGGAAGAGGGCAACATGCGGCTGGGAGTTTAGGATAAAAGGAGGCTGTGCCCTCCAAAACCCTGAGAGAGAGGCAGGACAAGGGAAATGCCCCCATCCACTCCCTGCCCAGGCTCTGCATGGAGGGTAGAGGTCATTCCCAGGGTGGTGTGTGCATGCCTGGTAAGCTCTCCTGCCCTGCCATGGCATGTGGCACCACAACTCACACAAAAGTGGCAGTACAGGAGCTGGTGGGACAGGTGAGGATGTTGGAGGTGCCATTTTCATTGCTGCATTCCTGCTGCTCCTCCTCTTTTCTCTCCATCACTGCTGCTCAGCACCCACAGTGGGTCCAGGACCAAGCAGAGCTGTGGGCGCAGGGTGGTGTTCCAGCTGCAGAGAGCAGAGGCAAGCAGTGAGTTGCACATGGCCCGCCTGGCACTTCCTGGGACAGGGCCCTGACATCCTGCCCTGCTGATGCTGGGATGACACTGGTGCACGGTGTCTTTGCCCTGGCCCCAGAGCCAGGGATGGGGCAAAGGCAGCTGAGCTCTGAAGGTTTTACTGCAGCTTGGCAACCACCAGTTCCTCTTGGAGAAGGAGAAGTTGTCTCTTGCTGGTCTTTGGGCCACGGCTCAGAGCCACAGCCATGCTCAGCACCACCTCATCATCACTGAGAACCTTCCAGAAGAGCAGAGAGTGGTGGCCCTGAGGAAGGCGGCCCCTTCTGCTGTGAGACCCGGCCATGGCCACACATTCCAGAGCTGTTGGGGAGCCCACCTGGAGCTGAAGCAGCCCCAGGACTGGGACAGGAGGACCCTGGCCTTGCTGCAAGGATGTGGGCCAGTCGCTGGCAGCAAGGATGGAAAGCAGGATGGCAGGGCTGAGATGGTGCTGCTTGCCCAGACCCTGCCTTCTCCCAGTGTCTATCTGCCCAGACAGTTCCCTGCTGCTGGTTCTGCTGCCACTGCCTCCAACTGACTGAAATCAGAGCTCAGGAGAAGCTCGGCTACGCACTGAGGAGGGACACTGCAGCAGGACTTACTTCCAGATGGACAATGCCTGCCTTGCACTGGGGAGCCCAGACACACTCGAGGCCAAGGCTCATCTTCCTCCAGCTGCTGCCAAGGCTTTGCCTCCTGCAGCCCTGCATGCAGTCAACTGCCTTTGCCCCAGGGGCACTTCAGCAACTCCAAGCTGCTCAGCCTTCAGTTGACCATGACCCCAGGTGTCTGTAGAGCTGCTTTGCAGCTGGCTCTTCCCCAGCATCTCCTGGTGCAAGGGCTTGTTCCTTCCGGGGTGCAGGACTCAGCCCTGAATAGCCCCTACTGATGGCTTGTGACACGTGGCCCCCACCCTCCATGCCCTTCCCTAATTAAACAAAGAAAAATTAAACAAGTAACTGATTTACAGCTTATTCCTTGTGCTGTGAAGTTTTCCTCCCTCTCAAACATCTATTGGTGCCTTTTCCCCAGCAGAAGTCTTTCCTAGAACAAACCCTCAGTTTCTAGGAGAAGCACTGTTAACTGGATGCACATGGCATGGTCTATTCCAGGATAGCCACAGCTGCTAAAAGCTTTCCAAGTCCTGGACTGGTGATTTTTGGGACCAGCTCCTGGGCGCACTGCCACCAAATTCAAGACAACTCTATTTCCATGGAGGTCATTCAGGTTGAATCCTGTGTCCCCTGACCAGCCCCACAGGCCCATCAGCACAGACAGTCCTGGTGGGCTGTGCTTGAGCAGCCGCTGCCCTGGGCTGCTGGTCAAGGTGGTGTCTGCATCCCTGCTCTTCTGTCCTCCCTTCATGGGCCTGGTCAGTAACACTGGCCTTTCTCCTGGGCATGACCATAATGGTAGAAGACAGAGTCCTTCTGGTGCACACCAGCCAAGCTGCGGGGATGTCTCTGGCACACCCCCTGTGCCAGCTTTCAATCCCCAGCATGCTGGAACTAAGCCAGGTCCAAGAAGAAGAACAGCTTTTGATGTGTATTCTTTGGATTCTTATGAGTGTTTGGAGGTAAATCTTGAAGTGCCTAAAGCAGAAATTCTGGGGGCAAGAGACAGCCTGGAGTAGTGACTGTGAGAGACTGGACTGTCTACTCATGACCAATGACTCAAAACCTTTGCTCATTTGTGCAGGGCCAGGATGCTTTGCAAGGCCAGGTTTGCCTCGAGGGAGGAGGTGAGCTTTTGGGGAGTAATGGCTGCTGCAGAGGACCTATCACTGCCTGTAGCATACAAACCTCCAAAACAGAAAATCGGCTGAACATTGTCTGTGCCCAGCCCTGGCCATTCCCACCTGGCTCTGGCCATTCCCAGTGCCCAACCCTGGCCGTTCCCACCCAGCCCTGACCATTC
>VWYO01006410.1:120551-134499 GCA_013400275.1 Rhadina sibilatrix | reverse complement strand
TCGTAGTGACTGTTGGCCGGACAGACCAATGCTGTGTAAGAAAAGATAATGACATATATTCATATTTTTTAATTTCTAAAATATATTTTTTTTGTTTAGTATCATATTTTTATTTATTTTGAATGTTTGTGAACATCTTAGGATTAGTAACATTTTCATGCATTCCTTTGTTTTTTTACCACACTTGAATTTTTTTTGAGGTTTGCCTCTCTAAACTTTAACTCGGAGAGAGTATTTCCTTGGACACAAATATGATTTCTTGATATCTTGCATTGGACAACGGATATCAGTGTCAGGTTAACTATTTGTCCCAGACAAATATTTATTTATATGAATAAATAAATTTATTTAGTCTATAGTTCAGATATATAGTGCTATATTTAGTCTATAGTTCAGATATTTAATTTCAGATATGTTGTAATGTTTTAATTATTATTTTTTCACTTCATGGAGGTCTTTAAAGCCTGTTAATTAGTCAGGATGTAGACAGGCATAATTCTATTTTTATATTTTGTTACATACATGACATACAACTACCCTTTGTAATTAGATGTTTCAAACACTTATATTCTGATGAGAAGGTCTGAGAACTGGAGCTTCCTCAGCAATCTTTTTTCAGCTTCCAGATATTTGTCTTATATGAGAAAATTTCTAATGACATATATTCTCACTCTAGCCTTCTTTTCTAAGGAGACAGAGATAATACAATGACCTTGTACATTTCTCTGGCCATCCTCCCACTTCATTTGACCCAGGCAATTTACAGGAAATAAGTTGATGAAGTTGGCAGAGGACAAAAATATATACAGGTTCAATAAAGGAAATAGGTGCAAGGCAAGGAGGAGGGATCCTGCAAGCTCCTTCAGCAGAAAGAAGAGATGCAGAGACAGCTCACTCCTGCTTTGAAACCATAGAACCTCTAGGAAAGAAAGCCTCAGTAACATCCCCAGCCTAGAAAATGCTCCAGATGGTGACTGAAATTAAATGGGAAAAAGTCATAAAAGAAATTAGGCTTTAGTAATTCCAATGTTTTCAGACAAGCTTTTTAGTCTCCCCATCTCCTTCAGCCTAGAAGCCACATGGATCACTGAATTACTATTTCCTGTTCCTTTTATTGTTTCTAGTGGGAACAGATTTGTTCAGGAATTTCAGACATTAAATTTGTATTTAAGTTCTGTTCTGAAAATAATACAGATTTTTCCCTATAATATATGCCTGAATGCTTGAGAAATGTTCTTTACCAATACTCAACAACAACAACAACAAAAATCATTATTCCTACTTAATCCCTAGCACAGACATTTACTACTTCAATGCTTGACACCTCTTGTCTTGTGCTCCTGTGTGTTTCTGTGTCTTGCATATCTTCCCTACTCTCCCTGCCTTCTCCATCCTGAGTAGCATTGTTACAATCTCCATTGTTACAACCTCCATTGCTACAATCTCCAATTACTTTTGACTTCACTCCTGGTCTTTAATTCCAAGCTGCCTATCTGTGTTGATTCCTCTGCCATCTGAAACCCTGAATGACCATGCCTGTATGGGACACTCTGATGCTTTTCTCCATGTCCTGTAGGAAAGAATGGTCAGCACTCCCTACTCTTATACATCAGAGTCCGTACCACTGACAGTGTTTACAATACTCTCCTCCCTTTATCCCAGATCTCCTGCTCAGCTTGTCAGAAGAGTTCCTCCTTCATCCTGCTCTCTTTGCAGAGAGGAATTCAAATGAAAGGCCTCCAATTCTATTTTAAGATGGATTAGATGGATTTTTTTCCTTTCATTCAAAGCAGCTGAACTATTTTTCACTAGCACCTTCCCAAAGAACTCAAACTGAGGAACTACATATGACCCTGAAATCTTTAGTCTGATCAGTCAGGATTCTCAGTGTTACATGAATTCAAAACCGGGTTGTAAGGCTCTGTCTTCAGGAAATCCTCATCATATCCTCCTGAGAAATGGTAATTTCTAGCAATCTTTGATACGTACGGCAAAAGGTTGCATTTCTCCATGGTGTCAGCTGGACTCCTGCAGCTTGGCACACATCTGCATAAGCCTGTAGGCTTTCACAGAGGGCTGCATTGTTCAAGTGAAGTTCACAGAGATCGTACTGGCAATCTTCAAAATAACTCCGTGGATCGACTACTGAGTGGCAGTTCTGGAATGGGCCCTTTGGATCTGTGATCAGACCACAGTATGCATTGCTTTGGATCGTGTGTTTTTCATCATCCGTGCAGTTTGGAGTATGGCCATCATCTGGTGAGCACCTAATGTGGAAAAATAGAAAAAAAGATGTGGAAAAATTAATTAATCAACTTTGGATTCACTAGCACCTGAGATGCTTTGAAATCACATCTACCAAAACTACAGGTCTCTTCTCAGACTAAACATGACGTATTTCCAATCCCTCTGTTTCAAACTCTCAGAATAGAATTTCAGATAGGCATTCAGCTGGACTCTCTTTGGGCACAAAGCATATATGGAGTAAGATTTGAAGGGGAAACTACCAAAAAGACATTGAGGTGCTGGACTGTATCTAGAGAAGAGCAATGGAGCTGGTGAAGGCTCTGGAGCACAAATTTTATGAGGAGTGGCTGAGGGAATTGAGGCTGTTAGGCCTTGGGAGGGGAGAGGCTCAGGGGACACCTCCTCACTCTCTGCAGCTTCCTGAAAGGAAGTTGTAGTGGGATGGGGGACAGTCTTTTTTCCAGGTGACAGGGTGAGAGGAAGTGGCCTCAAGTTGTACCAGAGGAGGTTTAGATTAGATATTAGGAAAAACTTCTTCTAAAAAGTGTTGTTGAGCATTGGAACAGGTTTCCCAGGGAAGTGGTGGAGTCACAATCCCTGGAAGTATTAAGAAGATGTCTAAGTGTGGCATCTGGGGACATGTTTGTTGGTGGATATACTGCTGGGTTAACTGTTGGATTCGATGATATTAAAGGTCTTTTCCAACCTAAACAATTCTAAGAGTCTAAGAATTTTTCTCCTTTTAAGCACAGTTAAATTTTCTGTGAAACTTTACCCAGATGCACAAAGAACACTGACAAGGACATTTTAGACATGTCAGACATTTTTGGCCTCCAAAGAAGAGATGCATAAAACTGGTCATTGCATAGCTAACAGGTAAGACCTGACATGCTGGCAGGAGTCCTACCTGGAGTCGTTGTAAACCTGCCAGCTGTTGCCAAGGCTGGTTGAGTTTGCTTCCATCTCTCCATCTGGGTTGAGAAAGTCGTCTGCTTTTTGCCCATTGTAATTTCCACACATTCCACAGACTTTAGACATATAGGTACTGTGTAGAGTGATTTCTGCTCTGTGATTTCCATCAAACTTGACTTGCAGCCCGAAGTCAGTTGTAACCACAACATACTGCCCACTGAGGGAAATACTGACACCTGGGACCAAGGATACAGGGACCACCTGGCTGACTCCATTGACCTGCAGGCACAGAGAAGGACAGACATTGTAAGCACTTGACAAGAATATTTTTAGTGGTGACCCTCTTAGATTCCTATATCGACACAGTGAGCAGTAAGAACTCACTCTGTGCTAGTATATGTATGTATATGTGTATATGGCCACATAATCTAGGGCTTGAGGCCCTAACAGTGTGGCTACAACATAGCTTACAAGTGTGGTCTTGGTGAGCCAGACACAGCTGGCAAAAGCCCAAGGCTTAGCATGGTCTGTCTGCAGCAACTGCCTACAGACCTATTCTTTTTTATAGTAAAACCAGTAAATAGAGGGGAAAGGTATAAGAGAGAGACTGTTGGAAAATGAGAGCATATTAGTTCTCTATGTCTCTAAGATCAGATGGGGAAGGTTTCAGTGTACCTTCAAACCTCTGCTGCTTTTAAATCATTGTTACATTTTCTTTTAAGGGTGATGATGAAGCAAGGTGACCTGTTCATATCCTGGGGTTTTGGCTCAACCATTTCTACTGTCTTGGCCTTTTATAGAAAGGATCCATAAAGAAGTCCTAGGATGCAATAGCTGGCCAAGTGTAAGGAGAGTCATCAAAGGTTCACTCCAGGACTGCCACTTGACTCTGCTTTTTGGCAAAGGCCAGATGTGAAGTTAACAGTGAAGTGGAATAAGCAGAAATCAGGGAGAAGTGTTCAGCATTACAGGCTGCCACACAGGATTGGGAAATGACTACCAGTGTGAACTCAGCTAAATCAGAGCCTCTGTGCTCCCTGTTACATGCCAAACTAGAGCATGGGGGGCAGGTTAGAAAGGTAGTCTAGCTCACCAACCCCATTCAGAGTGTCATCTCTAAGCCCATGTTTCAACAAAACAGCACAGAATTTTAGCCTATGCTTTCAGTTTTGAAATCCCCATGTTTAGGAACTCCACATTGCTCCTGCTCCTAAATATTTGACTGCCCTCTAAAAATCATTGTATGGATGGTGGAATTTTTTAGTCGCTGTACAACAATATCTTCATTCATGCTATGAGTTATGAATGATAGACAGTGGCTTCCAACCATACCTTAACAGCTCTTTTTTGACCAAGGTTGATCCTGTAGTCATACACATCAATATCCACATACTGAACATAGGACACACGGGTGTTGCCTCCCCTGTGCTCATTGGCCGCTTCCACGTTGAAGTAGGGCAGGGAGCTGTTGCTCTCACACAGCTTGGACAGGGTGTAGGTGCAGGTGCCCATGAAGTCATGACGCTGCTTGTCAAAAGTGTTGTAGTGGGGATCCCCATGTATACTGCAAATAGCTTCTGGAGACAGGGAAAAGGAATATGTTCTTATTAACATACAGACAAATCCCAAAAGCCCATCCTCCCATGGCACAATCACCCTCATTTTGTAGATTACACCTGGAAGAACTGAAACAGAAACTGTTGATATGCATGGCATAAAGCAACATCACAGCCAATACCCATTGAAATTAACTGAAGCAAAAAAGCATTACTGCCCCTAAAAAATGTAAGGGTCCTATCCTACAATCCATTAAATAGTATATGTGATTGACTAAAATTACCTGTCACTGGAAGTGGTGTAGGTTCTGTTGGTGTAGGTGTTGGTGGTAGAGGTGTAGGGACAGTTTCTGTTAGTGGAAAAGACAAAGCAATACAATGAGCTTTAACGTTAAAGGCTGAACACTATTTACACACCAACATACAGGAATTTTCACTTACTCTTCACCAGCATAAAGTTAGAAGTTCTTCAGTGAAGCAAGTAGAACTGCCTGTGCTTTAAATTGGGGATGTGTAGGGGGAGTCTTTTTAGCTCTTAGGAAAGCTCATCAGATTGTTAGTTAGGTCACAGTGACTGAGCTTGGGCTCCGCTCGGGAGCTGGAAGTGTAGTTGCAGTTGGGTGTGTGACTCCCTCTGCTGTGTGTTAAGACACATGAAGGTCTTACTGTCAGCGAGTGCTGGCAGGTGTGAGAGTGAGATGAACAGAAAAGCTCTTGTCTCTCGGAGTTACCTTTGTGCACCATCCGGTGGCTGAATCATGTGCTACTACTACTGGAAAAATGAAGAACTGGCTTTCCCTAGCCCTCAAACAAAATAAGGCCCCAAGTCTTTTTCATAGAATTTTAACTAAAATCATATGATCAGAGGATGTGGATCTGAAAGGAAATCTTGGTCACAGGTAGTATAATTTGAAATATGTTATGTCACTGCCTTAGTAGTATTTCACAGAGAACAACACCTATTAAGACCTAACGAAACTTTCTATAAGATTTTCAGCAAAGTTCTTGGTCAATTCATATTCTGTATGTATTTCATGCTTGTCAATAAAAATGGATCCCAGCCATGCCCAGCTTGTGCTAGTCTTGGCTGATCTGTTACAGGGTCAGAGATCAAGCTCAACTTGCTGATTCGTAGTCAAAGCTGGTAGTGCAACTCAGTGTTATTGAGTCATTGTTATTTCTTTCTGTGACATATGGTTGTATTGTCTATTTAATGAGCTTGCATGAACTGATATTTGCTGTAAAATGCCAATTAGGCCATTTCATCTGGAATCCAAGATCAACGTGCATAGCCTTGTCTAGGTTTAGAGATGCACTTCAGACTTTGAAATGAAGGTAAATTTTGCTGGACCTGGTGAAAAGGTTCACATTTACAGAGAAAGAGAGCTCGTCTTGGATGTTGGAGGTGATGAGGAAAGATGTAGGAAGAAATTACAGCGAAACACGTAACACTGAAATGAAGTGAGGTGTAAAGTTTTTGCCATTTCTCTTTTGTGGTTCAAAATTCTAAGGGGTTGCAATATTGTATATGGAGTAGAGTAATGAAAATTTGTGGTCAGCTTAAACAGAGAGAAGGAAGTAGCACAGACTTGGTTGCAAACACAGACTTACCACAGGGTCCATCCCTTACTCTCACATTGTCCAGTGCTGTATCCCCATACTCTGTCAGTCCTCGGATAGCCTCGAAAATTACCTAGGCAGGACACAAAGTGATCCCTGCATCAGAGATGTTTTAGGCAAACACAACACCATTTCTCTTAGCATGTTTTCAAACTAATCTCTCTGTTTTTTTGCTAAAAATAACATTTGGCAAGATGAGATTATAACAGTTTTCTTAACTTCCTTCAGCTAAAGGAATATATATATATATCCTGCTATAAGATGAAGGCTGCAGGAAACATAGTCCACTGTTTTACTGACTTATAAATGGTTTATGAGAATTAGTGGTCTGGATTCTACAGAGGAGTCCAACACAGGTGGCATCCCAAAGTTCAAACCTTGAAACTCATGGCAGACAAACGTGTATTTAATTATGACATCTAAAGTCCTTGACTTCATGATAAAATTAAGGAAGAAAGGAAGGAGAAAGGGAAAATGAAATTTATCTCTTAACTAACAGCACTAGTGAAACTAGGAGGTTGGTGGTTTCTTCTCTTAGTTCATTGACAGAAATCATAAGGCCATTCTATTTACAAAACATAAACCAAGCAGATCTTGGTTATATTTTCTAGCTTATATGTGCAACATTTTGCAGTCTGCCAGGAGAGAACAAAGATTGTACAAAGAAATATATTCTGCAAATACATTACCTTTATCTTTCTCTGTGTTGGAAAAGTGTGAGTGACGGCACCATATTTCCACAGGGAACTCTGGTTTCCCTTCCGGTGCCACACAACAGACTCCTCTGTGCCATCTTGGACAAGCACTCTCAACTCATTCATCTCTTCTGATCCAAACATGTAGTACCAGAAGTCTATGCATATTTTTCCAGAAACTACAGTATCTGGGCTCTCCAGCCTGTTAGTGTCGAAGGGGATCAGATTACTCGCTTCTTGGTAGATGAAATAACCTTCTGCAGAGTGAAAAAACATTAAAATATGGTTGAAGCTTCTGATAACTTATTAGGTGTCATTTAAAACTGAATACAATCCAAATCTGGAAGAAATTAAGGCATCATTATCAGTGTAAAAAAGCAAAACAAAGGGTGTTTGGACATTGCAATGGTTAACCTGTGTAGTTATACAAAGTAGAATGTGAGCCTGAGAGCAAAGCAAATACATTTCATCTCACAAGAACAGTTATTTTGGGATCACAAATAAAGATGTAGGACTCTTTCAAGAGACAGCACCTCCAGACACTGCTTCACTGATCTATGTTCACTTTCCTCTTTCCACAAAGGAAAATAAGGCAATCTTCTATGCACTTTCTTTTGTGGGATATATTTTTTCATAAATATTTTGGTCTGAAGATGAGTAAATCCCTGCCACAAGAAAAATTCTAAACTGTCAGCATTTTGTTTTGTCTCAAAATAGAGGAAATAGAAAGCAATGCTGATATTTCCTTGAAAATATTTACATTTGACATTATGAAAAGGAAGGAAGTTTTTTAAAGTCCAGAGTCTTGCAGTGCTTCTTTAGGATTTGAAATACTTTAGTCTGATTGGTTCAACATGAAATCAGATGTTGCTTCACTAGGGCTGAATTTTTTTGCTTCACATGGGCTAAGATCAAAGTTACGAGTCCCCATTGCAGCTAAAGTCAAGTCTCTCCCATCTGACTATGGAAAAGAATGAAAAATAAATATAAGACCATTTCTGTATGGTGAAGTATGGCTCCACGTAGCATCCAACATTCACTCATAGATTTAAATTGGCAAGAAAATCTAATTCACATTTAAAGTGATGTGGTTTGAGTCAATTCAAAAAGCAAAACATTATTATTTATGTTTATCCAAATAACAAATTTTTAATTTCTTCTTCCAATAGGCAATTTTAATTGTTACTATCAAAATAGTAAAAATGCAGAAAATTATTTAGCAACAATCCCAACTACTATTGTTTTAATCTGCATACTGACTCTGACAGTAGCTGACCTTTGTCTTGGGATAATTACAGGAAGCCTTTTGACTGCAGACTGATCCTCTAAATGGATCTGCTGAGGCAAGGATAGTGGTTCAAACACACAGAGATGGAGCCATGGATTGTTTGGTACTGTGACCACATTAGGCTCCAGTTTTTAAATCACAGGTATGAGAGTTTTTAAAAAATATTCTTCAATTTCAGACTTGATTTTGTAACTAGCTGGTGTGAACTTTATCTTGTGCCAGTGCAATAGTCATTACATTTGTTGCCATAAACTGTTATCAGTGGAATTTGGCCAGAAGCCATCTCTTGAAAAGTGATCTGTTCCATGTCACTATATTCTCTATGAGGCCTTAAGACTGATACAATTAGCTTTCTTTCACTTTCATGCACTGATAAAGATACCCAATCTATGATGGGCAAGCCAGTTTAATTCACTCCTGTCTGATATGATGAAAAGTTGAAGACAGGTGTTGTGAAAACACATGTCAAAGGGCTTCATGAATCTCTTCTCTCTTTCAGAGAAAGAGGAATAAAGGTAGTTACTCTGCCTTCAGAAAAGGAAAATCAACAAGGCCACAAATGAGCACTTACTTCCATCAGGATAGTCTCCATCAGGACCTGTTCCATCAGTTGGAGTGTCATGCTTGGTTCGTATCCACACTCCCTGGTTGACATTGCAAGGCTGAGTCCAGTCACAGAATGGCCTTGAATTATTGTTAAAATCACATCTGGTGAGGTAAGCTGAAATGAAACACATTAAAGTGAGGAAGAGGAGCCAGCATATCCAAAGTCTGCCTTGGATGGTTATCAGCACTAATGCCATGCAGTTACCTGTCTCAGGATCCCATGTCCTCAAGCTGCCTCTTGGTCTTTGCTTGATTCTGTCAAGAAAAAAAATGGAGTGAAGCCCTGGTGGAATTAGTGACTAAAAAACTGTTTAAGAAATAATATTGGCACCTAAATGTATGCCTCCGGGCATTTCACTGAATAACTAAATAGACCCAGGGTTTCACCTATGTCTGAATTTGTCTTCCCATATAGAAGTTAATTGTTCATGGGAAAGCTCTGAGAGTGAGTCAAAGATGAGAAGGATCCTCTGCTCTGTATCCCACTGAACTGGAATGAGAGGAGTTCTACTGGGCACAGAGAGCTGCAGAGGGATGGATGGATACATCTCAGCTCAGACAGCGCCAGGATAATAGCAAAGACTTTCTAGGAACTTCCTCATGGCATTATTATCCCCATTGTTGCTAAGCAAAGAGTGTCAATGCCAATAAGCCAGTGCTCTGTGTAATTCGGTTACTTGTTGGAAGGCTACATATTTCCTTTAACCCCCGCAAATCTCTCATGACACAAAGGTTTCATTTCATTCAGCTCTTCTAATTTACCCTGAAAATGCTGCAAAACAAAAGCAGTTACAAATGCACAGTCCTTGTGTGCTACTAAGTCCTGCAGAGATGAGTTGACACAAGACCAAAATCCCACCACAGATCACAACAGAAATGGCTCTGCTCTTTGGGTGTTTTGCATAGGGAAGGGATGGTCCCCAGTTTCTGGAGGCAGAGTTCTGTTCCAAACTCCATGGTGCTCCCTCCTTAGTTATTTTTATTGTACTTGACACAGTATAGAGAATCTGTCCTTAAGGGAATGCAGCACAAGAAATGTCTGCACTGCTCAAAATTCAAGCAGTGAAATTCAGAAAACTGAATTAGGAGAGATTAGGAGCAAATATCACAATTAATTTATTGTGAAGTGATGCAATGAAATTCAGTAAGCAACTGGAAAACAGACTGAGCTCAGGCTAAGGAGGAAAAAGAATATGTAAAGACAGATAAAGTAAGAAAGTTTTCTTCCTTGTTCTTGGATTTCTTCTTCCATGAGAAAGTGAAAGCCATGACAAGTTGCCACTCAGTCTCTATTCAGTGTTATTTTTAAACACCAGGCAAATCCTAAAGCAAAGGTTACTGTAGGTATATTCAGAGTCAAGAGAGTTTTATATGTATTGTGGTTATTTGTCCAGATCTCTTCAGATAAACTATTAGAAATCCACGTGTTACAGGTTTCTCTCTCAGACAAGCCAGAGCAGAATTAGGTAACCACAAATTTAAATAATTTCTTTTAAAAAATGACATGGTTCAATTGTACAACATTCCACATTAAAAAAGGGAAGAAACATTCCACATTTAAAAAGTGAAGAACGGATATGTATCATTAACAGCTAACCTTCCTGAATTAAGCTACATTCAGTAGTGTGCTACTTACCCTGTGGTATTCAGCACTGAAATACAGAGTAAAATTAAAGTGTATTGTAAGTGCCAGGGGGTTCCCATGCTAGAAGACAGAGTTAAATCTTCCGTGTAGTGCAGTTTGCATAGTAATCCACCAGCTGTACTGAGCAAAGAGAAAATGGGATGACCTACGGTGAAGCAGGTGAATATATTGACAAGAGGGTGGAGGCGATTATAAAAATCTATCCAACCATGTATCATGTTCCCTGGGCTGTCTACCTTGAGAAAAGCACCTATGAACTGAATACTCATACTCTGTGTCATTTTCTTTCACACCCTTAGCTGTTTGCTAGAGAAATTGATGTGGTTTTGGAAATTTTTCTTGCTGCTCTTGTATATTAATGAAGTCTGGAAATTTAAGAGGTTTTTTTTTGACATAGAGAGCGAGACAACTTTTTTCCATTTTAAAATTCCTGCCCAGTTTTTATTGCTAGTCTAAGTGAGATTTCTCATTCTGACTGAATATTCTCCCTTTATGAAACTAGGAGTCAACAGAGCAGATAACAAGATTTCAATTTACTCAAAGCAGTCAAATTGTCATGGGCATAATTCAGGAACTTGCTGAAATATTACTGATACCATATTGGTCTTGCTTAAAAATAAAGGATCATTTTCTTGGCTTCCATGAAGTCTGTCAGTTGTTGGAAGTCCAGAAAAAGCAGGTAGACCATTCCCACTGATGCTTGGGCCTTCACTGTTCTGCTCTTCTGCAGCATTTCTTGCACTAGTGTCTGCAACAAATAGCTCAAAGGCAGACAAATTCCTACTTCACTTGGATGCCATGAGTGATGAGAGTCAAAGAGTATCATAGAGTGTACAGTGTTTCCTTGCACCACCAGGAAACCCCAGACCATGGGCCTTTTTTTTTTTATCTCAAAGGAGGATGTGTTTGGGAGTGGGTCTTTCTGTAAATCTTCCTCTTAGTTGCAACCACTTTCTCTTTTCTATTATATTCTGATGATTAAGATAATTAAGCCTTCATAAATTAAGTCTGGAATTTCATCGACTCCTTTTTGCCTTACCTATTAACATGTGATTAAGGAGGCAATTGACAGAAACAAGAGAAATAGGGGCTGATCAAGGGAGGCTAAGGAGAAACACTAAACTATTTCAAGTTAGATGTTAATGGATGTGTTGAGAATGGGCCTGGACCTGCATTCTGCCAAAATATCATGCCCTGCACAAGCCCCTCCCAAGCAAAAGGGTAGATGCTCATTTGACTGATAATAATCCCTCTCCAGTGCAAATATTTTCCTAGCAAAATGTGTGTACTTTTGCCAGCCAGTAAAGAGAGAAGAGAATTTCTGTAATTTAGAGACAAAAGAGACTCATTTCCTGCACAAAACCCTTGACCAGACTTTCCAGTTCTGTTGAGGGGAGCTCAGTGAAAATACAAGTGACCACCAGATACAGAGGCACTGTGCACACTGTGTTTTCAATGAATGAGGGCTGAATGAATCCCTTTAGCACCTGAGATGTTGGTCCAGCAGGTGGAAATGTGGGCAATAGATGTGCTTAGCACTGCAGTGGGGAGCAGGGGGCCCTCCATGTACTCACACGCTTACCTTCTGTAGACCAGGGGTTTGCCCTGAATCTGGTGCTGCTCTGTACAGTTCTGACAAGATGTGAGTCCATCTTGGAAAGAAAGCAGCCCTCTGATAAGCCCATCTATTCAGTCACACATTCTTTGACTCTTCCTCATCCACAGCAAGTGTGAGGCCCTGCAGCACCACGAACACCCTCCCAGCCTTGCTATGCGACTTTTCCTGTGACTTTTCTGTCATTCCAACTTACTGCCATCTCAAATATTCTGTGAAAGGTGAACTAAAGTACAGATTAAGGCTTTTCAGTGAGGGACAAATACTAATAACCTCTTTTCCATGTGGAAAGGATGACAAGGAAATGACTTGTCATTTTATTCCAGTGGGATGTGAAAGTATCCCACGTTCCTGACAGTCAAGCTGATCACTTTGCAAGCCTACTATTTTTCTCCTCTTCCTGCATGTTTTGTATTCTGAAAGGTGCCTGAGAGACACTGCCATTTCTATAAAAACACTGGGCTGGACTGCCCAGCAACCTGAGGAGCAAAAGCAACATCAGTTCTTAGTTGCTAATACAGTGAAGCTAAAATTCTTTCTAAGGAAGAGCATTTGCAGGCAATCTCACCAACAGTTTATGTTTTACTTCTGCCTTAAATCCCGGATACAAGTGATGCACATCTGGTTGCTAATGCCTATGATTGGCTTGCTAGGGCTTTGTACTGCTGGGTTTCATTCTGACAGCAGATTTCACTCTATCTGCAGCCAGCATTAGATACCTCACCTGCTGCCTGTTGACAAGGCATACTGGGGCTGCTCATGGGGACTATTTGCCTTTAGGTGATACATTTCCCACATAAAATCTGCAGCAGAAAATGCCAATAGGGCTTGTCAATGATCAGTGTAGCATGCAATACCTTCAAAAGGACAGATAATATTGCATATAACTTTATTTCTGGCTGGTGGTCAGAAAGGGGCTCTTCAAGAAACTCTCTTAATTTTTGCAGCCCAAATTTATCTTTCCCAGGAGACAGAATTAGCTTGATATGCAGGCAGAGGGACACCACAATGAAGACAATAACAAAAAAACCCAACCAAACAAAACAAAAACAACATACAGAAAACACCAAACCCCAAAACAAACAAACAAAACCCCCAAACAAACAACAACCAAAAAAAAAAAAAAAAAGCCCAAGCAAGATAAATCAAATAATAAAAGAAGCAAATTCAGCAGTTCACCCATTCTAGTGAGTGCTGTCTAGTGCAGTTTTTGAAGCACAGTTACTCCAATACATGTAATTGTCCTCAAGTACCTAAATCTGGTTCCTCCCATTTTCTTGAATCCAAGTGTTCTCTGATGAATAGCAATTGCAATTCACTGTATAGCTAACGCTCAATCTGTGGTGTTGTAATCATTTGAAAGCTAGGAAGCTTGAAAAGCTTAAAGAATAGGGGAAATTACACAAAACCTCTTTCTCCTAAGGCATCAGTTTGAGCCCAGTTGAGCCTCACAGTAACACTGTGAAAGGCTGCTACGTTGCTACCTAGCACAAAGCAGAGAGGGGACTGCCTGAGGGGAAATGCTGCTGTCTTGTTGGGGTGCACTTGCAGCATGTGTATCTCAAGGCTTATTCTGTTTGAGGCTATATCTAGAAAAAAATTAACTAAATGGCTGTTCTTACGTAAAAGAATTCTGTGCACATTCCCTTAATTTAGAATACATTCAATTCTGTAAATATGCACATAGAAACTAAAGATCTTTATCTGGTCTTCAGACAGTTTAACTGTACCTCACTGGACTTTGCACAGATTTAACTGCACTGG